>JABMBR010005263.1:0-16892 GCA_018881525.1 Meteorus sp. PSUC_FEM 10030008
GTTTTTTTTTTTTTTTTTTTTTTTTTTCCGTATCAGTTGTAATTTCGTAAAGTTGAAAATTGTTTAAGACTTCTCAAGTTTAGTCGCGTCGCGTGAATTGAGTTAGCAAAAATGGATGAAACTCTTGCGTTTTTCTCCCGTTGTATATACGCCAAAATTTTACTGAGGCTCCGCTGACTTTCCGCTCCTTTTCCCATCATACTGTACAGCATCTCGCCTTTTTCATTAAACTATACGACTCTACATTTTGGAGTGGTTGGAAAATAATTTGTGGCGCTTGAACATTTCGCGCTAGACATTTTATGCCGTTTTCTTACACACTCTTCTTTTTTCCATGGAAAAATGATGTTTACTACAGGAATTGCAACATTTATTTTTATACCATTTATACCTTCAATGAATTTTATGTATGATATATATAAACATAATCAACACAATGTGAAAATTCCCATGAATATGAATATCAATCACAGCATAAATTTCACTTGCTGATCAGTAACTATTATGGAGCATCGTAGCTAGTCTTAACCGACTCTCAATTACAGCCAATGCCATTTACATTATTCTATTACCGCTTTTCCGGGTTTTTTTCCACATCAATATAAATTGTGTGGGTGTCGGACCCATCTCATTTTAATGATGGAAATAAATGAATAAGAGCAAAATTGTAAACAATAATAGGAGAAGAATAATATGATGAGAAATAGTAGTATCTACGGGCATAGTCGAATGCAAACATAAAATTTTATATATTGATCTTACTGACCGCGAGAAATTGATGAACTGATGTGTCAACTACCATTAATGGTCGCTGTATGAGATGAATAACTCCATTTTTTACAGGAATATTAGCTTTGACTATTTCAGCTAGCACGACACCAGTTGGATGAGTTGCATCACCAATTAATGTATTGGATTTGACGTACACTGTAAATGAAAAATGGCGAAAAAATTAATTTATAACTAACGGAATGTTCCGCGAGTATTATCTCATTGAAATACATTATGTACTAACTTTTCTTCTCATTCTCAGGATCGGTGAGAAAGCTGATTGTCACTTTGAAATTATCGTTGTTAGCCAAAGTCTCATATGGTTGATCATTTGGTGTTGGGGCTGTGAATAGAACATGATTGGGTATCACGTGTCCGTCAATTACCTTATGGTCAATTTTATTTGGTCGCGTTGAAGACTAAAAAGAGAAATACATTATACCGTTTGTGCAGTATGAATATTCAGAATATTCATACGAATATTACGAATATTCTATGCGAATAGAAATGAAATGGATCAAAATACACACATAAGGCATGTTCAAAGCCAATCAACAAATGGAATAAACATCTTCCGATGAATGTACACGTAGAACATCCCTGCGCGAGAGGCAAGTAATTCTATCATTGATCTGATTGGTGTGATAAAGTTACCTTGAATCCATCTTCTTCGGGGATAAAAAATGTGTAACCACCATCAGCTTTGAATACTTCTTCCTTACGAGTAACTGCGATGCGTTGGCGAAAATTGCTGGAATATCCATTTAAATATCAGTTGTATATCCATTCCCACCATTATTTTTGAAATTACTTTGTTTATTTTTCTGTGGCTAGATCTATCGAAGTTCTCTTTGAAGAGAAAAAAAGTGGACGGTATGAGAGAAAGCGAGGAGATGAATGTCTATCTCCTATCTGTATTCATAATATTATTGGCAGATGGAAAAATGTATCCCTTTTTTTTTCATATGTGTGGAAAATTTCCTTTGAATACGAAGAATGCAAAAATAATTTTTCCAGCATAAGTTGCATTAGATGAACTTATAATATAATATATACGTCCAATTTTACTCACCGAATTCTGTATTGCCCAAGATTCAAACTGTCACTTTGATTAATGAACTGATATGCATTTGGATTATAAATGAGTGATTCAGGTGAATTCGATTGGACCGGTTGTAAAACTTCGGAAATTCGATGAAGAACCTGAGAGAAGAAATAAAACATCAGAAAATTTAACTCCATAATTTTATTTGTTGAGGTGAAACGAAATGTTCATTTTCACCTCCTTTCCTTTCAATGAAAAAGATTGTTTCAGAGAACATCTGGTATTCTGACAATTAGTGAGTACTATAATAGAGTGTAATGGTCATGATGTAGATAGTCATTATCTCCAGGATGAAGTCAGATAGTGCGAAACAGGGTAAAAACGGCCGAAGATAAAAAGGAGAATATTAAATTTTGTATGAATAAAACCAAAATGTAGGATGAGGGTCATAAGAAATGAGGAATGATGGAAATTGATTGTGTTTCTCTCACCTGTATTTTGTGTTCACCCGAAGGTAATTTCAAAGTTGATTTAAAATTGCTCCCTTCCAATATTTTCGCGTTATTAATATAAATTTCATCATGACCACTCAGTGAACGTTTCCTCGTAACCCATAGTGGTGGATTGCCATCGAGCTCTGATGAAATCGTGTCGCTCAATTCTTCGAGAGTCTGAGGTTGGTTCGCTAAAGAGAGAAATTCGAAGTCATGACGTTTCGATTTGACTGCACAAATCATTGCACTTGTTCATGGAAATGAAAAGTTAATTCTATATTCCGAGAGAGATGATAGGGGGAGCAGAAAAGGTGAGCATCAAAGGAAATGGTTAAAAAATCTCAATAGATATGTCTATGTATAGTTTGGACTATATTGCTATTAGACTCGAAACTTCATTCTCTTGTAGTTTCTGTACATTTAATAATAATAATGACAACCGCGAAAGCAGACACGAAGAATAAGAAAACAATCCTACATTGTTGCCCCAGAAAAATACATTTTTCCAAATGACATTTTGTCCAAAGTGACTAAGATTTTGTAAATTCCGTTTTCCTTTCTGTTGTTTATCTGACTTGTTACTGTTTCACATTATCAAAATTCAATTTCGGTATTCAACTCATTTTATTGAATAAAATAATCTTAGAGAATCTAAGGTGTCATTTATCTTTGATCTGTCATCAATCTGAAAGTATCATCAACCAAAAAAGGCGAGAAAAAAAAATCGATGGGAACGCTTGAAAAACAGGAAAAACCATCTAAAATGGAACTTTTCAATGGATTAATCCTGCTGAGACACATCTGTTCCTACTGATTAGATCATCTGTGTGTCCGTCACTGATTTTTAAAAAAGATTTCGAACAATTCGCAGTTCCTTTGAAGAAGAATCATCACCACACTATTCAATATAGTTGCAATGCCAGCAGTGTGCTGTGCTTGTTGCATCGAAGAATGATTAGAACGACAATTATAAGACAGTTGATTGTACCACTAACTGTAATTTCTATATATATTCTTCATATCAACATACACAAACACATATATATAACGCACGCAATCTTACGGAGTAGTGGGGAAAGTTGTCGCGAATCTTCAGTGACTTATCTCTTTCGTATCGTAGGTTAGGTTTGGTTTCGTCTTTCATGTCATATTTTTCTCATCGAAGATTCATGTGGCGTAACGCATACAGTGACTGACAAATTCATACATTTCGACATTATTATAAATCCGTTACGTTGATGTGCGATTGATAAAGGAAAAAACATGGATAATGTATCAGTATCAAAGGTAATTCACGTTATATTTTCATATAGTTTATAATGGAATTCAACCTGTTGCTTTCCTATACATAACATAACCTCACTTTTCACGAGGGCTCTGATAATCAACTAATTATTTTCATATTTATTGCAATGAATATCCCATCTTTTTTGTCCCAAATGAAGTTACCTTCGATTCTATTCCATCATTATGATATAAAATTTTTCATTCAGGGGGTGTTTGGGATGAAAGGACGGTACAAAATCAATGCAAAGCGGAAACGAGTGGAGAATAATCTGTATACAACTGAATCATGGTACCAAACCTACTTAAAAACGTGGAGAATAATTGAAGAGTCGGCCGAGACAATGAATTTCAATATGTTCAAACAAATATTGTCAGACTTGCAGAATTATGTGGGGGATTTAAGAGATGTTGACTATGGTAATGTCAAGGGTGAGATACCGGCGGCAATTCTTTTGACTGGTATGAAATTTACTTTCATTCTTGTTAAACGCCATTTCCGATGAATGATTCAATATGAAAAAAATTTTTTTCCCCTATAGGAGTTAACTTACCTGATCATGCGATTCTTTTTCGTAAATTGGTGTTGAAATTGTCCTCAATCACACACCACGTTGCTGTTATACCATCTCGAGATTCATCAAATATCAAATGTTTGATTGAAGAGACCGTTTATCAATTCATCAATTATTCGGAAAAGGTGAGGGTGTCGATTTCATAAATTATTGATTGTTTCGTCGAAATGGAAGATTATTCAATGGTTTTGTTCTCCCTCCCATAAAAATAGCAGAAAAATGGATATCCAGATATGAAAAAAAGTCAGTGTACGCTTCGATTATTGCAGGCGTGGTACTTTGAAAAATCAAATATAAACACACCACTTGTAATAATAATTCCTGACTTTGAGAGTTTCAATTCAAATACACTCCGTCATTTCATTCTCGCTTTGAGGTAATTCATGAATCGCATTAGCTCTAATAGAAGTGAAATGTGTATATAAAAATGGGAGCACTCAATTTTTTTTCATTTGCCGCATGTTTGTCTGTTTCTCTCTAAAGTTCTTACACACAAACTATAAAATTTGTCTTGGTGTTTGGAGTTGCGACGACACTTCATGCTGTTCATAGGTGTCTTTCGTACGATGTGACATCAAAATTGCGGGTTCAGGTAAATAAACTCTACTTTTTATCCAGACACCGTAGAAGATATATCACACGCAAATATAGTAGTCTACATGCAAAATTTTGATTTCGTCCAAATAACTCTTCACACAAATATGAATTGCAAGTTTCACTTCAGGAGCAAAGAAGACATCTTTGTGTGTACAGAGTTGTTGCGAACCGTGTAAATTATCTCTATTAATTGGAGGGTTCAACTGATTCTATGAGGATTTACAAAAGAATGGAGAATCTGTGAAAAATTAAAATTAAGCTTACACTATCCAAATGTGATTTTATTTTTTCTTCTTATATTCACCAGGTATTTCATGCACCAACTCAACTGAGAAGTTTGTCGGATATACTGGAAGGAACCGTGCTGTCTGGAAATACTCCATTCAAATTAACTGGTCGTGCATTTGCGTTATTGACCGATATTTTTTTATATTATGATTTTTCAGTAGATAATTTTCTCCAAGGCTATAAGCTCTGTATGTTTCGTCATTTTTATGGAAATAACGTAACGTCGTTATGCTGCGAACGTGAAAATATTAGAGAGCGTTTAGACGATCTAGCAGATGATGATCTAAATAAAGTGAAGGAATTGCCATCGATTTATAAATATATGAAGAAATATCATGAAAATCAATTCGAAAATATGGAGAAGGAAGTATTCAAAAATACTATCGCTGAACTTCTAAATAAATTTCACGACGCAATGAGTGGTTTTTTTCCTATTCTCAAATGCTTTCATCATCTGACTCATTCCCTACCTGGTTCACCAATGGGAAAACAGGTATTTCGAATAGAAATACATAGACAAATATATTTTACCAATACAGAATAGAGTAACAAGCACTGGCACAGAAGCAGAGCATAACCCGGATGTTTTTTACATTAGCATTCAGTTTATAGAGAGTTTGAAATTTATGTCCATTTTCTGAGGTCTTTTTTCTACTTATTACCTTTATTTTTACATACAAATATATATTTTTCCTAAATATTTTTCATTTTTTCTTAGCTACGTGAAGTTTATGCTAGTGCAGTCACCTGTGATTTGACAACGATGCCAGAATATAAAGAGTGCATGCAATTGTTGAATTTTATGTCAAAAGAAGAATGTGTCGCAAAATTGGATGCTTTATTAGAGATAATTAGAAGTGCGAATAATAAATATTTGAAAGAAGTAGAAACCCATTTGGAGAGTCATTTGAAAAAAATTCACAATGCAAGTTTAGAAACAATTACCATATCATCTGATGTTGTAATGCTCAATCAAAACCTGAATCGACAACAGCTGTCCAAGGTGAGTTCAATGATGTCACAATAGAAGAAGATGTAACACTTATCATCAGTTCACATGCAACTATATTGAATTTGTTTTTGGTATCAGAAATTGTTGGAAATGTCACAGAAGCAATCTCGATCACCATTCAAACGGGCGCAAATGAATTTTTTGAACTATCTCGAAGATCTATTCAACCAATATCTGATGAATCCAAATCGATTGCCCACGAGTGAGATATTTTGTTTCAATGATGCTAATACAGCAAAATATCACATCAAAGGTTCATTGAGAGCGGCTTTACACACTGGACTGAATGATCCATATGCATATTTGAACGTAAGTAGAGTGGATATAACATTTGGTTTCCCTTGACATGTTGCTTTCTTCGCATTTCAAAATAATTTGAAACACACAACGGCACTCCACAAGGTGCAGGAGTGTACATGTGCATCATTTGGGGGGAGGGTAAATTCCATGCTATTTTATTCACTTTCATGATCTTCAGCCCTTAACTGGCATTGCTTCATTCATGATAAATATATGTTCGTTTTGGGCCACAGTGTAATTGCTGCAGACTGGAAAACATGGATGTTATACAGGCAACTTTACCTGACCTCAGTATCATCTACAAGCTGCACTTGGAATCAAAAAAATTGATCAATATGTACGACTGGCTCCGGGTAAAGATAGCGAGAACTATATATTACGATTTATTTCTTTCCAAAGATTATTTGTTTGAAAAACAAAGATTTCTTCATTTATCCTTAGGCATTCATCACAATTGTCAGTCCCAATCCAGGAATGAATGAACAAGAGATTGAGCCCGAGCTGCAGTATCCTTTTCACAATATACAGAAATAGTTAAATTTTTTATTCTGTGCCCCAGATCTTCGGAAGGAGACATTTTTTTTTTCCTTGACGAAAATACTATTTCAGAGCACGATTTACACAAGCTGTGGCAGAACTACAATTTTTGGGATTCATCAAGACATCACAAAGAAAAACCGATCACGTTAAACGATTGACCTGAATGGAGAAAAATATTAACTCAATTATTTCATATACTTTAAATTATCGTATCAATGTCACGAATTAAATTCAATACTTTTGTATTCATCCGTATCTATTTTCTGATAACAAAGACTTTTTTCATATCAATCATCACAATTTATTAATTTTTTCGATCTACTTGCTGCTGTATCACTCCTTCCGACTGTATTCCCAGCAAGAAGGAGTACAACTAATGCATAGACATGAATTGATAAAATTAAAAATTGTGAGAATAAGTGGAATTCATTTTTTTTTTTTTTTTGAGAACGGAAATGTAGACATAGGTACAAGATGGTATAGTGTTGAAGATCAATTCGAACCTTTAACGAGAGAGGTTTTACCACCATACTCCGACATAGTGAGCGTTTATGAAAGGATAGTGATAGGATTAGTTGAATTCCATGGGAAGATGAGGAACGTTCATTGGGAATGAGAAACTTCCATTTTACCCGAACCAATGGTCCACCTGTATGCTCGCTCCTTAAGATTCCCAGAGTTCACCATGTGGTTGTTTTATAGAATACAGAAGATGATGCTACATTTGAATGGAAAAAAATTGAACTGCGACACCCACAACCATTTTAGCAATTAAAAAAACACATCTACCACATCATTAACCCTTTCCCTACGAGCGTCGCCTATAGGCGACTTCCGCGCGACGACCTGTGTGTACGAGTGTCGTCTATAGACATAGTGGGCCGTTCAGTTACCATACTTCGGCGGTACGCGGCCCGTACAGCGGTGACGCTCCTACGGAAGACACTGCCGTAGCGAAAGGGTTAACATACGTAGTGGCTCAGAGCAATTATGTCAGTTTGAATGAGGTTAGATGCCCTCTGAATTTTTAACGGATTCGTCTACTCATAACCTTCACTCGTTCACTCACTTTGTACCTATTCTCTGAAATCAACCAACATTTCAATCACCTTTGCTCTGATCATCAATTTCATTTGAGCTATTTGACTGCTAATTCTGATGTAGCGTAATGCGAATGAAAATGTGATTGATATGGATATACAAAAGATTCACACATACCGTATGATTTTCATTAAAGATACAGAAATTCAATGCATATATAATAATACCTGAAGTTGCAAGCTCACACTTATAACATAACTTTAATCGAGGTTTCAATGGAACGTGTGCTTATGAGCAACGTATTCCTACATTCTGTCTCTGACTACCATCGACCACTCGCATTCTATCTTCAACCCAACTCTATTGTCATCACTTTCCCTTGAATTCAATGTGTGCTGTCAACTATGTCACGTAGTTCCGGGAATGGTATATCAGCTGCAACGTTTGGAATAACCACACAGCGGATACAAACGTGATGCACTTTATTTTCTATCTTGCAAATTCCATTAGCTACAAATTCGACCGAATATTATTATATGTCAGAAATGAAGAATCCTGGAATTATTTCATTATTGTGAAAAGAGTGAAATGAAATAGTGTACAACGTTTCGGAAGAGGCTTATAGAGTTGAAGCAGCAATCATGATATAAAATATGATTTTCGACGAGTCATTATTGAATGGGTTGCATTCTCACTTCCATGTATTCATATCAAATATGAATATACCTGTATCTATCACTCCTGTGATGTTATGGACGAGAATTAAATATCTATTTATATCCACATGTAGCATCGAATTGATTCATCATTTCCTCTCATACACTTCGAAACTCATGAGTACTTGTAACGATTCTATCTATGTCGCCAATTATTATCGGGGTGAGCTCAGTACAATAATTGAGTTGATTTTCCTTGGTAGTGGTTATAATGAAGAATGTGAAATGGTGAATAATTAAATTCCTCAACATAATTGTATACGAAATATAACTGATTTTACTCACACATATGATAGAGAACCAAATTGCTATGATCATTTTTCAGATCATAATCCTGAAAGGCACGATTTGTTGGGGCGAATATTGTTACGTGTCGTAACATTAGAGTGCTGTTTGCTATTGGACTCTGCTCCAGAAGATTGTAAAACTGTAATCAAACGAAACGTATACATTCAGTATAATTGAGTAATACTGAATTTTATCACTGGTAGATATTAGTTAATAGAATAAAATATTTTTTTTTTGTCGAAATGAAATGACTAAAATGAAGTATTGAATTTATATTTTTATTATTTTCAACCATTCTATATTTCCAATATGTCATTTATATTCACTGCTACTTTTTGGTTGTTCTTGTGTAATTTTATTTGATCCCATCTATTAACTTTATTCATTCTTGTTATGATATATTTTTCGTAGATTCTCCTCTGCATCCAGTTATAGAGTCAGTTGATTCACTCGGAATGTGTGTCGCGCATATGGGGTTAATGGTAAGGGAAAATTGAATAGATCGTGACGAATTTTGCGAACACCATCGTGGTGGATTACATCGCAATTCATACTTATCTCGATAGATCTGAACTCTGGGGAAATTTCACGGTGAGTCAAAATGTAACAAAAAATGATAATAAAAAGAAAGAGATACATAATAATAATGAGATGAAGTGGAAAGAGAGCATGTGAGTATGTTTTGGAGAATCGATTGCAAAGTGAACGCTAGTTATAAGAAAAAGAGAATGGGGAATTGAAATATAGGGGCACACTAATGAGAACTTCTCAACAGCATTACATCTGTAGACACACACTGTATTGGATGTTGGACTTGTGAATATGCATCGAATGTGAAATTTTTGAAAAATTCGTAAAATTAGGTGGTAAATAGAAGTAGTAAGAGGAACTACCGCACAGTCTTTGCAGAGAGATCATTTATTTGTATTATCTTTTTTACATAATTAAATAACGGGAAGGGATCGTGTCATTTTTTTCTCCTTTTTCACACACGATTTTCATATATCATGTCCTTTTTTCTCCACTTTTCATCATGAAATGGTGATATTCCCAATTAACGAACGATGATCCTCCCTCAACATTCTCCCAAACTGGAATTAAGTTCATCAATTCTCCATTTTGAAACCTGTCTCAAGTTTTCCTCTTTCACCCCTTCTATATTTAGTAATCAATAGGATAATAAAATTGTATGGCTTGCGGCACACATGGATGGGGTGGGGTGGGCACAGCGAAATGGGTTAATTCATATGGAAGGGTGTACGAGCCGACAACATAACGTAATCCACAGGCTTCCCACTGTATGCATATTCACAAAGATACAATGCCACCGTAATACGTCAACGCTGTTGACGCATGGTAACTTCACAAACACTGTAATCTGTCACAGTCGATAGATAAATATATAAACAAAAGAAATCGGAGAATACGAATGAAAGCAAGGGATAGAAGGAAAAAAGGGGGGGAAGGAATATATGTGATACAGACAACGTCCTGTGCGGATTATAGAGGAACAAGAGAAGCAGTAACCCCCGGGAGTAACAAACGTCACGCATTGAGATGAACATAGAATAACTGATGAGAATTGCTTCTGGCTGCGGCTACAGTCTGAGTCCACTCCGATAACTGCCTATTCATTTGTTCATTTTCATTCTATGAAGTTATTCTCCATATGTGTTTCTTTTGAGGCTATGAACATACCAACTACAAATTTATTTTTCTTCGCATAGCATTATCATTAGACCAATATAGTTAATAACGTAGATTATTGGTATAAGGAAATATGAAACATATGGCTAATCGGAATTAATGTGCATATATTTAGCTGAGACGAGACCAGAGTTTTGCTTTCGTTTTGTGTAGTTGCTGCTATCAGTAACATCGAGACCACATAAACTAACAATCTTCCCTCGATTCGTAATAACATTTCTCAAACTTTCTTTATAGAAGGATTTACTGCTACTGGAAATCTTTGTGAAATATCAACTTCATCACCTTTAAAACGAAGCCCCAGCAAATGCCAATATGATAAGGGGCTTCAGAGCCTGCACTGAAAATAATGACTGGTATATTGAGTCCAAATCGAATAAATTTTCGTCTTCAATGTGAAAACGTTGATGAATTAATCCGTGGTAAAAAATGTGTCTCGAAGATGCATCCGAATTATCATTTTTTTCATCGTAACTAGAAATTTACATTGTTATTCACACAGAATCAAGGGTATCTGACTCCACAATGATTTATTAAATCTGTTGAAACGAGTTCTCCAACTTCTGGTACATAGCGTCGAGTTGGGAAAATCGCTAATAATCGCTAGTAAAAAAAGTTAGGGAGAACCATTGACGTCGTCCGGGATCGAGTGACTAAGAAAAAAACTTTATCTTAAAACTGCGGTAGAAGTCAGTGTTTGTACTTTGTTTATGTTCGATTCATTTATATTTTGTCTGATTCGATTCGCTTTCAAATAAATATAGATTATTCATTTCCTTTTGAAAATAAACGTTTCGCGAACCAACTCTATATTATCTTTCACTCGGCTCGATAAATTTATGTTCTTTCCAACATATTTATTCAAATTGTATTTGTTGGATGAAATATTGGACATGTCTGTGCAATGAAAAATAATTCCAGAGAATTGATATACAGAAACTGTCTTTGCTTTCAGTACCGAAGATGATATAATGTGTCGGAAGATGTATGATTGTCACTTAAATCATCACAAATAATGCAATCGATGGCGGTAATTATACAACGTCAAGTCGCACTTGCGATCACATATTGCAAGGATTATGAATATTTGTTGAAATTCCTATATTTGTTGGAAATGTATATATTTATTGTTTATAAGTTCAGGACGAGAAGACTATAAAATTTCTCCAAGCCATCACAAATCTAGCATTTCAATATCGACTGTGACAGTGTTCCAAAGTCTACCGAACTCTTCCCGATTATTTTTTCCATCGCCGTATCGGAATTTATGATTATTAACGGATTATTGCATCTCAAAAAAACGACAATAATTTTCTGAAAAAGTAAATAATTTATAGGTTCATATAAATCCTAGTCGGAGTTCTTCGTTTTCTGTCTTCTGCGTCAATTAATTAATTCCGGAAGTTGATTGACTGATCTGTTGCAGTTCCCGTGTTAAAATCAATATCTACCCGAAATGCGTCGAATTATTATTCTGTTTATCATTAATTTATCATGGTCTCGAGGTGCATGGGGTAATTCGGAGAAATTGCGTCTATTAAGTTCATGGAAATCATTGGATTTTATGTTCCCAAATGCCAACATACGACAGCAAGCGATTGACAGTGGTGAATTCATACCGAATTCATCTATACCAATTGATTTTGGAATCGTTCCAGGTAAAACAAACTACTGAACCCTCATATTCATGCTCTTTAAGCGATAATAGATGAGAGGGAAGGAACAAAAATGGAAACTCAATTATTTCAACTTTATACGAATATTTTTCTTGAGATTGTGTTGGGTCGTTCACAATTATGTTGTGACTGATATGATGATTCTGGTTTATTCACTTACGCTCATTTGTATTTTAATTTTTATGAAAAGTATTCGGACGTGTGGAAAAATTGTATTTTGTAGAAAATTTTACGTTATATTATTCAACAGATTCAGATAGCAGAGTGGACAAAATTCTGATAACGATCCCACGTCTTCTACTAGGTGTGCCAGTAACACTCGGTTATATAACAGGAAAAGTATCAAATGCAGACAATCCATTAATTGAACCCTATCCGAATTGGGAGATGAATAAATTGGATCATGATTGCAATCACATTGTCAGTGTATTTCGAATTGTGGTACGTTAACAAATCAATCTCGAACGATCAGAGGAACACATAGAGTTCCTGATTCTTTCATAGCATGATTGACAGTTAGTGAAAAAATTTGTAGATTGATAAGTGCAACAGACTATGGGTATTGGATACTGGGATTTTCGTAAATGATCGGATATGTCCGCCGAAACTACTTGTTTTCAATATATCTGATGATCATCTCATCTCAACCTACGAATTTCCAAGTGATCAATATTATAACAATTCTCAATTTATAATGCCAATTGTCGATATACGTTACGGACAATGTGACAGAGCATTTGTTTATATCGCTGACGTTCGGCGTTATCAGTTGATTGTTTACAATCATCGACGCAAAACATCATGGAGTATTCAAAATGAACTTTTTGATGCCGAAGAAGAATACAGCAATTTTACAATCAATAATGAAAGTTTCACTCTTAGGGATGGTATTTTTGCTATGACATTGTCACCATTGTGTAACGGTGAAAGATTTTTATTTTTTCATTCACTTGCAAGTGTGTCTGAAAATCGTGTTCCAACATCAGTAATCCAAAATTCGGAATTTCTCAAGAGAAATCCTCATGCAAGTAGATCTTCATTCCGAAGATTTCCGTACAAACGATCATCACAATCTTCAGCCGAAATTATGGATGAAAGAGGGATCCTGTTTTATCCATTATTATCACAAACTGCTTTGGCTTGTTGGAATACCAGGGTTTACAAAGAATTCAACGAAAATTCTGTTGTTATTGTGGCTCAAAATGCCGAAACTTTACAATTTCCATCGAGCATGAAGGTAAATGTTATTTCATTATTAATATTTTGTCTATGCATGGTATACTCAATTCGTTTTCATCTCATTTTTTTTTTTTTTTCAGATTCATTCTGACGAAAAACAACACGATCAGCTTTGGCTATTGACAGTTCGATTTCAAAAAGTAATGGCAGGTACATTAAATCCGAACGAGACCAATTTTCGTCTTTATAGTGGATACGTTGATGAATTAATTCGTGGAACGAAATGTGATTCAAGGATGCATTCAAGTTGTTATAATCTGAATGATGAAAAGGTAGTGCCGATTCCATAAAATGGAATGAATCTGGTTTTTCACTTTAATAAAATGTTCATCAGTTGCACTACCCTCCTGAAATTGAAATCATGATAATTCCAATGGGAACAAGAGTATAAGGGATGTTATCATACCTAATTTCTGTATGTGCAAACCTGAAAATTTATTCACATATATTCCAATGTGCTAACAAACAAACAAGCACGACAAACTAATTAACTTGACAATTTTATCGACCCGTTCAAGATGTGGTTTGAATGGGGTCGCGACTGTCTGGTAGCCTGGGATAGATCATAATGGGACAAGGATTTGTTCTTACACACCTGGGTGCATTCACTTGACCTCTGTCGAACACATACCAATCTTCTCTACACTTTCTTTCTGTGTCTCTCTCTTTTTCTCTTTTTTTCTTCTAATGGATGATCAATCCATTCAAGCGCTGTCCTCAGTAAAAAAAGTTCAAATGTACAAGAAAAATGAGAAGACGGAAAGGATGGAAACAGTCGAGAATTCATGAAATAAATATATGTATATGCATTAGCATGGAATGAAAACAATGGAAGGTGCACTGTAGTAGAAGTATAGGAAATAGTTTTCAGATCATCAACAATGGAATTGTCAATTCTCCGCTTTAGATAATTTCTTTGCACTGATTTATCATCCTAATATCGACGTAAATAAAAAATCATAACTTATGCAAGATTATAAAATATCCAAAGCCGTAATGACGATCACGAAATGTGACCTTGAACCACTAACGAATAGATAATGCTTCATCATACTGCAGATTGTCATTGGCGTGGCATCAAACAAAGAAGACGCATGAGACGCAATAAATCAGACGAAACAGGGTGAAATGTACAATTAAAACGTTAGAAAACACAGAGGGACGATGTAAAAATACACAGTCCAATTCTTGATGCAAAAATATAGGCATTCAACTTTCCAATGAATCAATGAAATCGAAAAGTGACATGCAAAAACATAGATGGAAAGGAGACTGACTGGGAAAGAAACGAACAAAAAATAAGAAGAAGATATTGTTGACAATACACAATCGAACAACCAATCCTTAAGTCACAAGAAATAATTGACTATATTTACATTATCAGTTACATGATGCATTAGTTGATGTAGTATATTCCGTGGAAATAAAAACGGCCTGGCAACGAAAAGCCATGCGACTGTCTTCTCAGAATCCGGAACCAAAGATTTTCGTTTAGTTTCAATGTGTTCTCCTGTTTTTATTTTTCGTTCTCATATTTTTCCTTCTAGCCTATTTTTCGCATCTTTTTGATGGTTTTCTTCATGCTCCTATATAGTGCTTATGATTCTCCTTCAGATTGAACCAGAATCAGAGTGCGCGATCAATAGAGCCCTTGTGTCATATATTCTCTGTGGATTTTCGATTCTTCTTTTTCCAATAAACGTCAGTTTATCGTCAGACCTTCATACATCTTCAAACATAATAGATATTCATATAATTTATGGAATCCATGATTAAGCCATGACTAAGACTACCTTTCTAGCTCCGACAATACAACTCATAAAAATGCAAGCATAATCCAACAGAGCATGTATATTTCATCAACTGTACTAATCGTCATCGCATCGTTCCATTTTCACTCTAATCAAACCGTATATATAAAAGAGTTAACGATGAAGCAGGGGCGCGTCATTGAACCGCAATTGAAGTGACAATCATGGTTCATCCTCATCCGTCACACAATATACTCAATGTGTGACATTAGAGCTCCATTCGAATCAACCGATCAGATATTCAGAATTATATGCAGAAGGAATAATTATAGCCATGAATAATATGTGTACAGCGAAGTGAATAGAGAGAGGAGGTTAGCCGTACAATTAAGCATCGTCGCATCCCAGTCGATAAAGTTTGAACATGGCAATCTTTTAATCAATATTATCTCCATCAGACGATCCATCTTACGTTCATTTCTACAATTTTTTTTTTTTGTCGCGATTCTCAATAATCATTTTTCACTATCACCGTATGCATAACAGAGTTTCGATAACTAGCAGTTTTCGTCTTGGTTATAAAGTTATCATATATTTAATTGCATTCATGTTTTGAGCATGCACACCAGAGGTGAAGACGAAATGTCACCCCGACTCATGTTTAGTAACAAAAAAACAATTGATTCAATTCTTGGTCAAATGAAAATAAGAATCACAAATGGGTACGGAAATACTTCGAGCCAAATATAAATCAATTGAATTTTCATTTTTAGACAACGATCCATTAAAGTTGATGGAATGATGAGACAAGGAAGGAAAACAAGTATGAATGAGTCGATAGAAATATACTGAATCCAAAAACTAAAATAACTGATTCATAATACATAAAAACACACACGACTTTTCGTGCAATTAACCAATTAATAGCGCTCTCCATCTACGTCATAAAGTCCGAGTCAATTGCCCCAAATTCGAGTTAATGGGTTTAAATGACATTTTAAATTCCCCTTTATTCTTTGCATTTTTTCTCCTCACACTCATGCATCTTCCAATTCCATCTTGACACCGATATAACTTGGCCATTTATCCTTATGCAGTTTTCTTCCCTCAATGTTCACGCCATAATCCTGAAGATAATATCTACACAATCAGTAAAAATAATGCAATCGGTATAAAAATGGAATTATGCAACAATTAATCGAGCGTTCCCACAAAAACAATAAGTAGTACGAGCAATAAAATTTTTCCAAGTAATGAACCATCAAAATGGAAACGATATGCGTTTGATATGCCAACGAAACTGGTAACACAGATTTATACGCAATGAATTCATCGATGAGTCCATCAATAAATGAACCAATTAATATGATGAATACTCGAAAGATCTCCTCTTACTTATGTTTTCATCGATAGTATGATTAATGTGGAAGAACAAAAATACCATGATGCTACAATTGATATAACACGGATAGTGTTATGATTTTCAGTAAATTTGTTTCACAGACTTACCCCACTGAGGAAACCCCTCTATATGTATTTTATAAACACAAATGCACATGTTCTTCATA
>JABMBR010005264.1:0-16882 GCA_018881525.1 Meteorus sp. PSUC_FEM 10030008
GGGGGGGGGGGGGGGGATTCAGAGAGATAGGACTGCTTGAACCGATGAAGGGAGTTGAGTGCATGAAGACTAAATAGAGTACTTTAGGGAGTCTCAAGACTCCTTAACCTCGGCAATGTAAGGCATTGCTAATTGATGCCGTTCCCTTCCGCGGCCATCCTTTTCTGAACGTTCAATCTTTTTTTCAGTCTCCCAACCCAAGTTTCGAATGTTCTATAGAAATATGACAATACAGAGAGGTAGAATGGCCAGAAAAAGCATGAGACTCCAGATTTCTGTTATAAAGATATGAATAGGGAAAACTTGCATAATATTATTAGACCGAAAGAGAAAGCAAAATAAGAAAGTGTCACCCTTAAAATTGAGAACATGAGAACATATTGTGTGTAGTCACAGCAATGAAAGAACTTGATCGAATGGTAAACGGGTGAAAAACAAGCAATTTGATCCATCAAGACAATAGTCGAAGGGCGATAGGAAGGGGAACGGCAAGGACGATGTTAGAGCGAGGGTTTGTCATATATATTCATTGAGTAAATAGGGACGATGGCACACAAATCTGCTATAGAATCATCTCGAGCTGGTCCTTTTCGGCCATAATTTCTGTATAAGTACATATGTACTACCTATATACACTAGCCCGCGCACACCATGACCACTATATATTTCGTCAGTTCTTCTCTTCCTACACAGGGTAAATATATTTGATACTCAATCACCGCCTCACACAGAAACGTAAGTAACGGAAGAGGGTGGTTGTTACTCCGGTTGTTATTAAATGAGACAGCCTAATAGGCCCATTACCAGCTTGTGGCCCCTTGCCCCTCCGACTGCTATATATTCCCACATATAATATAATCCTCACCACACGCGCTATTATTTCCTATAACGTCCTTTGCACGCCCTTTTATTCCTCCATATAGATCAATGCACATATGCCACACTAGTGCTGTACGAAGTACAATATCTTGATACATATTCACGAGTGTACCATATAGATCACAGGCGATATTATTCACGAGTGGGTATACATGCAATAATGACAGTTTATGCTTTTCAACTTTTTTTATCAAATGAGTGGGATAGTTACTTTTTCCAACACATCCATCTGTTCTTTTATATGATATATTTAATTATGATTCCAATTAACTAATGGAAGTTGAAACTAATGACAGTTCAGTGAATTCCTGTTGATAGAGTGACTATAGAAATGGAAAACAATTTAATGGCATCCACGACTATGACTGAACATGAATTCATTACTTTCATTTTTGTAATCGATTTTACTTAACCCATATGGCGCTCATCTTCGTTTTCCAATACAATTAGAATCTTTCACGCAAAACATTTTCTCTCACAACGTGTGAATAATAGATGTATGAACAGCTAAACGGATTAAAGCACAAGAAACGAAAGTGATGGGAAAAATTCTCTTGTCCGACTCTAGTTTTGCCGGCTATATCTCCTTAGTTCTAATCTCTTTGGTTACGATATGGAATATCAACCAACAGATTCACTTATATCCTTGAAAATTTCTTTCAAAAGTTGCATGAAGTTGTTAAACTGTATTCACCTCGATAACATTGCTAAATTAGCAGACGCTTGATGTCCCATCAGGGGATTGGCGGCATCCCCAGTTGTCGTAAAATTCGTTGATGGACTCGTAGCAGAACTGTTAGTCCATGATAAACTGCTCGTCGGATTAGTTCTCGCTTCAGTTACACGGGTGATTAATCTTTGACTACCAGTCAATATCAATGCTGTTGGTGATAATATTCTGTCTGACGGTGATGAGCCGCACGACGGAATAAGTCGTTGGGACGTCGTAGCCGTAGGCGGTGAAGATGCACATTCAGCGTCGGATTGTTGACGTTCAATTGATATGGCAGCCGTCGCATCGGCCGTCGGTGAATCTGAGCGTCCAAGAATACTTGAGATACTAAATGAGGTATACTGTGGATTACATACTGGTCGCAATGCCGCTTTGCCAACATCAAAGCTGAACGAATTACTGCTTATACCACAACCATGTTTATTTCTTTCTTGCAACAGCATTTCAGCTGGAGTTGAATTGCTTCTTGACGCGTCAAGATCTTCCTCCGAAACAACAGACACCTCAATCTCAGTCTCAGCCGCCGACATGTCCTTCACCGTGGACGTCGATTCAGACACCAACAGTTGATTTCCAACTTTTCACCTCCACTGTAATTTTTGTAACTATTTTCGCTGGTACCGACAACCCACAAACAATAATTTCCTCTATTCACTCTCACAAATTAGACGTCTACATTGAAAAATTGTAACTTTGTTCCTCACGTGATTACTGTACTATCAGTGTACATTCATTGAGCAACTACTCGATGATACAATGTCCCCATTATGATAAAACACCACTGGACTTTCACTACATTTTAATGTTAGAATTCCGCCAATAATCAAGTTGTTATGCGTAACGTTTTCACAATATATGCATTTGAGGCACATTAATGATTGATTCGAAGAGCATGTGTAACTTTCATCTAATGTGTGAACTTGATGTAATCAATGTTATTACACCCAGGTACAACCACCACAGAAATATAAACGACAACGACGATGACGACGACGATGTCGGTGGTGGTCGCAATTCAAGCGGCCCGATCGCTAGATCGCGGTTCATTCGTAAGCGATACTCGAACAAGAAGATGATAGGAGACAAGACACTTGAGGTGGACCCAACCCCGCCGTGGCCACCCTCTCCTACTTTGTGGATACCAATGGCTACCTTCCAATCGATCCTTCCTTTACCTATCGACTTCTCACTCTCTCCTTACCGATACCTCACGCATAAGCATGTACATGTGTGCTCCCACGATTTATCTCCCTTTCCTCTGCATCACTACTCCTCGCATGTTCCCTCTCTCAACACCACCGTTCGCACCGCCACCACCACTAAATTCACTGTAACATCAACCCCTAACACAAATACTGGAATCCGTGATTGCGCCTGTAAACACGACGATTTCAGCTCACTCTTGTACGAACCACAGACGATTGGTCTATTCACACAAATAATTCGGCTTTTTCTTGCGCGTTGTCCACTATAGCATGCATTCTTTCTATTCGGTCTGATTTCTCTGCTGTTCACCATCACACCAATACTATATCAGGGCACTCTTCTCAGGTTATGTGTAATTATCTCTGTGTTATTCGGACGTTCATCTGAGCCTTTCAATACAGATAGATATTAACAAAAGGTATCTATGTGTAATGTTGGGGAAAATGTGGAGATCGAAAAATTGCACCTATGGCTTGGAGCAATCTGCAATATAGGCGGACCCAACTGTCACTGATTGTCAAGCTCCTTCGTGAGCACACTTATACGCGAACACACAAATTTTCATATCTACGCATATAAATACATGGATATGTATATATAATTCCTTGATAACACGAGACTCAGAAATTCATTCGAAATCATCGATCATTCAATCTTCAACACTGCGGTAGAAGAAATATGAAGAATATTGATGGTAATTATCGATGTTAACATTGGTCACTAGTTCGACTGCACGAAGGCCTTAATAATTATGGGGAAACTTCCGCAATGACGTATCATGATGGGTTATGAGCGGTAGGACACTACAACTTTGCATTCAAACTATAAGGAAACGAGTAAAATTCGGCGTAAAAACCGCAGGCCACACGAGCACGAGAATGCACCACTATACACATTATTCGCTCACGGACACACACGCATATTTATTTACACGGCCGACTCGTTCATCCTGCGTGAGTGTTGAGAGAGCGCGCGCGAAGAGTCACATTGGGTTGGTTGGGCGAAGCAGCCGCGCAACGGCGTCGAGTGAACAGAGACACGATTCTATGTTGTTCATACCCACTTCATCATTGGATAGAACAGACAGAGAGACAAGATAAGTCAGTTGAGAAATGGGGTGTACCGGGGATGGCGCGGTATATATACATATGAATAAACAAATATATATACTGAGAAACGGAGGGGTAGTTTAACGACCAGAGGGATAGTGGAGAAGTGAGCACGGGTGCAAACTACATAATGTGTATGAGCGAGGGCGAGACGAGTGAGAATCGCGCTTCGATATGGATATAGGAGTTGGCTGCGCGTGAAACTGAGAGTGTGGCGGAGAGCAACATGCGGGCTAAGCTTCAAGTTGGCAAGAGAACGAGAGTATACTTGTATACAGGAGTAGGCGGAGTTTAGCTCTGCTTGTGGGACGGCACTGCTGATTCCTCATAGGGTAGAGGCGTAATCGATGGCCTGTGCCACGTTAAAAAGCATCAGGGATAACTTTCCAAGCGGACCAATCACATCGCTCAGGTCTTTAACTCGACAATATATGTATATGAATGTATGAGGGGAGCTGTGTGGGCCCCGTCCCGTGCCACACCGTGTTACTTATCCATTATAACACTCAGAGATCTTGATTTAAGCCTGCAGCGGCGGTGAGCTTTTAACCAATTAGCCTTTATAGCCGAGCGTACCCGCTTTCCCTTCCCTTGTTCACTGTATTTACTTTCTTTCTCATCCTACACCAGTTTCACATCTCGATTCCTCTTCAGCTGATGTCTTCCCTTCACCCCCCACACGGATGTATTCTCACCATCATCATCCCGACTCGCCCGCTATATATGTAGCCGCAGGATCGTGCGCACACTGCACACCTCACCCACTAGATGAGTTCTTCTACTGTACTAACATTTCCTATTTTCTTCTTTGTCACCCCCGCGTGTCTCTCGAAACTTACCACCTACCATTTTCGAGCGATCACCGTATACTGACGCACGATATACCCACCTAATCTACCAGCGCTCTCTTTCTATACCTCATCCCCTTTCCTTTACACTCTCCGTTGCTGTCCCTCACCTCGCTCGGAGAAAATCTGGATATATATGATACATATCAAGATATATACCTATTTATACTTCGTGAGAAAACACGTATTCTACAATGCACGGTGACTCATGCTTCAAGCTACACACAGCGCCGTACACTCACTTCACCATTTGTCATTGTTTTCGCATTTTCGCACTGAATATATGGACTCTTTCCATCTTTCAGACCAGAGTGACACTGTACACATGATGTATTCCCGATATTACTCAATAAGTATACGGAATGTAAGCGAAGAATTGGTTGTCAGCTTTGAATTCGACTTCGAAAATGCTATAGCATAGAAATCACAATGTTGTTTGGAATAAATTATGTTATCTTGTAACAATCAGATGGTATTTGTCATTGGTATTTCAAACTTTAGAGTCATTTCACACAAATATGATTGAAGCATCTTGGATACTGGCTTTGCAACTCTGAGCTATGGCTATTATTACTCATATATTCGAAGTGTTCATTTCTAATTTTCGTATGAAGAATATCAAACATGGGTATGAGAAGCAAAACATACTATTGCGAACGATTGACCTTCTACGTTTAATACCAGTTACTATGTAGAGAGCGGAGATAATATGTATGAAACTTTTTCACCAGATGCTATAGATGAGTGAGTGTTGTGCGATAGTTTTTATATCAAGGCAGTCTATTTTGACAAGGCAGCATGAGCAAAAAGTGTGAGGTTATCTCCTGAATAATACGTTTTCGCAGGAGTTTAAGGTCAATTGGTGCAGAGCTGTGGAAAAATTTGGATTGCGTCAGAAAGATGTTAAAGGCAGCCCCGTAGATTTCGATGTGCTCAGAAATTCGTTGCATGCTATATACCTTGGTACCTGTTCAATCATGTATGGCTACTGCCTTTCGTCATTATATATATTGAGAATTACAAAAATATATTTTCGCAGAATTGGATCAGTTTCGTCGGAAGTCGAGACCACGACGGTTTCATCATTCCACAATCGAGATAAAACATTTCGTTGACAGCATATATGAAAAATTATCCATTTCATGGTGAAGAGCATATATCAGTAGATAACATCTGTACATAATATTGACTTATATCGTGACACTGTTATACAGTTCCAGATGTTGTTTACACCTTGAGTGACATGGAGAATTGTGTAATGAAATTGTAGTTATTCCATGCGAGAATAAAATATGAAATGATAAAATCTTTATTGAGATAGTTACCTCAATACAATTAATTAATACTGCGGTACTTTCTATTTGGAGCTTCACATGCTAGTAATCTCTATCGAATACGGCCACCACTGGTGACTTCAATAATTTTCTCATTACGAATCATAGAGGATGACTCGATAAGTGACTGCTACTCTGGAAAAATCATTGCTGTGGTGAAAAAATTCCCCTACTGAACATGAGGATTCCTATTATGCTGGTCATGGAATACGAGAAATTCCACTGCACGAAAGAAATAGTCCTAGATCATTCAAGAAAAAGGTAATTAGTTTGCTGGCGAAAATTCCCAAATCATTTTCCATGCGTGTAATTTATTGCCCTCAAGTAGCCGATTTGTACAGAATATGAACTTGTGGAGTAATCGTGTATCATATGAGATAGTCGCACACTTTGGTATAATCCAACTTACGGTCAAGAAAATTTTCGATATTTAAGGATGGATAGGCGATCAATTCATGTTTGGCACACTGCATATACTTATGCTCTCATTCCGTCATTCTTCTATTCAATTTTTTCTCTTACATGTTTTCAGGTATCACTGTATTTGTTGAGATGCATTCATATTCTTTACTCGTAACACCCGACCATCGGTAGCGCTCTGGCTAAATGGAGGAAGAAAAAAATCTATACAGAGATGAAAAAGATGTAACGACGGTTCTACTCTGTGTCCAGCGCACGCGATGCGTAAGAGGATTAAATATATTCTACCTCATCTGCAATGATGTAAGTGGTAAGCATGCTTCACTTTTCACGGGCCTGAGTATTGTTGCCGATTATCCGATGTGATTAGCCGATGATGCAGGTAAGCTACGGCGGGGGGTCGCCCATTATGCCACAGTGAGAGGCGCACCCGAAAAACCGATGGAGAATCATTCGTTGTTATTGTGCATTATGTGTATATAGAATTCTTCAACGTGCTGCACCAAACATGCATACACACATAAGAGCAATAAGGTACGATCATTCAATCTTTAAAAGCGTTTTTCAGAACATCGCACTACACTACTTTTCTTTCGTATACTTCGAATTATCGCTTTTCGCCATACACCTCGTTAGCCATTCCGAGTTCAGAAATATCACCTGGGAAATATCAATGAAGCGGTTGAATGTGATAATCCAGTATGAACGTGATGGGGGAGGAGAATTGCTAATAGAAAGTGGATAGAAATGGCTACGATAGAGATCTTATGAAATGAAACTTCAATTTTAGAATAACGATAAGAAGATATTCAAGTTTCCGTAGAGATAAATGAGTACTAATATACTTCGATTCTATTTATGTCAAAATATTCCGAAAATAATTCCATCTAAAACTATTGGGTATTATGATATCCTGTTGAAAAAACGTACTATGCGATTATATATGTGAGAAGAGAAGAACGATCTATTTATGTTCCTTTAATGTGGGAGAATAGCTATATCGAAAGAGCATATCAATCATGAGATAGCATCACACGCAGCTACACTGTTCAATTTGGAAACCGCGTGATTCGTATTGTCTGTACTCCAATATTTTCAAGCCGTCGGATGCATGTTACCAAATAACAAATAGTATTCGAAAATGATGAATTGATTTATCAGGATTACAGCCTCCCCTCACACTTTCGTAAAAGTAAACGGATTTTGCATCGAATGGTATCTTATTTCAGAGCTGTGACTAGTCCTGCATGATGGCATCGCATCATCGTCTGATTTCAGAGGATAAAAAGAGATATTGTATCTCTGTCTGGACATCATTGCGAATAATTGGCTATATTCTGCTACATCGATGCAATCTTTGGTTTCATTTCGTGGACGATTTCACGAAGTGCATAACGTGTCCAATCCTACTAGACCTGGCGTTGGGAACGGACATATTAGTTTTTCTTTGTACATTCGGAATTGATTCACATGTTTATTGTTGTGCAACAGAGAAGTATACTATTATGTCATTATGGGTCATTCGAGAGCCAGAACTAAAATATTGATTGTCACACCCTCGAATGACAGCTGGAGGAATTGGGAGTCCAACGATTTAAAAATGGGATTGTTTGGAAATCAAAAAATATCAATCCCAACAGTCATCTGATTCCGATGACGGGGAATACGTGCTCATGTACCTATGTTATGAATTGTGTCGAATTATTTGAGTTATATGAACTATGCAATGTGTTGTCCACCAAAATATCTCCACGTAGGTGCATATACCTAATCACAGACGTAAAGTTCATGAATGTTAATATAATATTCGTGAGATGGAGACTGGAGGGAGCGAAACAAGTTAGTGTTACGCTGCGGTAAAACATATAGGAATTTGGGCGGAATCTTCAGAAAGCAAGCATTTGAAAACAGATGAATAGTAGAGGGGGAGGATAACAATGACGTGAACAACACCCAAGATACATGCCTTTACAAACACAAGTACTGAATCGAACGTGGTGTCTTCCAATAAAATATAAGCATATATTCAAATGTAATGGGGTAGCGGACTACAGATGTAAAGATAAATAAACTGTGAGAGAATGAATGAAAAGAAAAAAAGTAACTCCAATGTGCCTTTCATTATATATCATTTCACTATGGAACGAGCGACTAATTACTCGACGCTGTTGGAACTAAGCGCGAATTAAAAG
Organism: Meteorus sp. PSUC_FEM 10030008; assembly: GCA_018881525.1. Classification (NCBI taxonomy): domain Eukaryota; kingdom Metazoa; phylum Arthropoda; class Insecta; order Hymenoptera; family Braconidae; genus Meteorus; species Meteorus sp. PSUC_FEM 10030008. The sequence continues at coordinate 8,722 of JABMBR010005264.1, forward strand.
GGGACTGTCTGAAGTTGTCACGAGAATGTCTCCCGAGTATATACATATACGTCACAACCATGGAAATGAATATAAAGCTTACATCCAGATCCGCCTGTTATCTTTGTAACTATATACGTTTCGCTTTTGTGAGTGATAGTTATTTCGATGACGTTCCTGGGAAATTCCCTTTTCTCCTGTGTCATGAAAAAATAAGATTTCTTTTGCATGTACAGTTATGGAAGATTCGAATGAAAAAATATGTGAGAATCATCGTAAATATCGTAAGGAGTCATCAAAACAAAAATGATGATACATTAAGAAATGGAGTTCTATAAGACGACTGATTTTTGAATATCGACTCTATACTCATGGCGTAGAATCATTGCATCACATTTATCAAGCATGTACGTAACCCATTGTTTCCACGATATGTTGAGCAGTTGGAACTTTGTTCGTCTAAATGTAACCTCTTACACCTCGGAAGTATCCCTACGCCCATAATAGTTTTGCACCATTTCACTCCCAAATAGAATACATTGCTTTGCATGCCCTGTGATGTATTGATTTCGAAAACATATCCGGGGACTCCGTATCGTGGAACATTTAACACCCCTTTGTGGATTCTCCTCTTTATCTCCAAACAATGTAACTAAATATTGCGATAGTTCTCGTGAGCTCATGGAATATTCATCGAAAAATTTTATCAGAGGTTGTTCAAAGACATCACAAGATATAATTGGTTTACCGTCATCTGGCTGATTTGGCATGACATAAAAATGGGTATATACATAGAGAATCAGGAGTAATTGACTTCTCCAAAGATTACATCTTGTGAACGTAAATGTCTTTGCCCATACTATATCGTATCCTTGTAGTACTTGCAAGTAGATTACTTAATCTCCAGACTGTGTGATAATATCATTCTATGTGCATCTCGAGATGGGGGCCCGCAACTGATCGTTTGCATCGATATGAGTCTTGCGTCAATTAAATCAAATGGAAACTACGTGTGATAATAATATTTGCTATCCACAATTTCTCCCATCACGGCGCGAGCACTAAAAACTTGTTTTATCTGTACGAACGTATGATGTTTTATCGAATGCAATCATTGACCGCAAGCATATAAGATATAATTATAATAGAAATTCTGAGAGTCTCGAAAGTATATCATGTCCCTACTTATATATACTCACTCACGCGATACACACTTTTCAGCCCTCTGGTACGTCATCCCTATTTTTTTTTGTCGAGTAACACGCCCTCGTTTGTTTCCATCTTCTTTTCTTCTTCACCGCACCCACTCTTACAGCTTATCCTGTCTAGTGTGGAGGATTTGCGTTTCGGTCTGTTGCTGGCAAACCGAGCAAGTAACAAGAGCGAGTATATGTACGCTGTGTGACGTGGGTTATCTGTAAATGGAAGTCCGCAACTTACTGTAGCTATTACTGTGCTCGCTGTAGACCTCGGTGAGTATGAGGGAGCAAACCATAACTAATGTGGAAAAGAAAGCGAAAATGAGGAAGCAGAAAGAAAAGATATGAATATGAACATGTAGGAAATGGAAGAGAAAAATGGTGAAGTGAAAAAAATATATGTAGGTAAGAATGCAGTAATATGTTGGGGTTGGGGCAGATTGAGAGAAAGAAAGATAGCCATCACCAATTTGGGAATGAAATGATATGTTCAGTCATTGCAGCATGAAAGAAGTTAACATAAACAGTATACGTGTAGCGTTTGGACTTAATTGCCAAGTCAACATCTTATACGTTCCGACTCCAAAGACAAAATTCTGATACAAAAAGATGAACATAGAAATAAAGAACTTTCGAATAAAATAATTTGTTTGTGCCTAGTCAACAGACTTTGATCTGCTAGGAGTAGCGTAACGATTGAATAAAAGCATCCGAAAATTTCAAAAAAAACTTGAGAGCACATCGACGTTTTTTCTTATCAACTCATAACCGTGATTATATAAAACAAGTTAGGCATTCGGTGATCACTTCCTAATAATGAGCCATATCGGAATGAACAAACAGACACTAGCACCATGAGACGAAATTATGCAAGAGATATTGTTTAAAGTTCCAGTGATAAGTGCACAGTAATGAAAAATTCCATTGATTTCGCGTGATGGTTACAATAAAAATCTCCCCAGTTGTAACTATATCATTCCCCCTATGCGATTATACAAATGGGAGCTCTCACAACGTTGCCATATGAATTTGAGTAATTCACTAATTATATGCCTACCGGCCGAGAGCATTGCGTTCCTATCCAAACATTTTCGAGTGAGTAGCGCGATGTGTACGAAGCTGGGAAAAGATTTGTGACATGATTATAAATCGTCTAGTTTTCTTTGTGCTGATTTGGAACTGCACTACCTGTCAGAAAACGTGCATATTTTTCAGTCAAGTTCTGTCATGTAAGCAGAATACTGATTGATGTGTTCGGGATTTCACATCTAATCAGATTCTGGATAAAGAGAATCGCCTAAGTATTTTCCACAGACTCTTTCTATCGTCTTTACAAATTATTCCCTTGGACTATATTCTTCTACATAGTAGCACAGATTTTAGAATATGCACGAGTGGCTGGAAGTTTATGGTTGGGTATATCACGATGTTTAAAAAAAAACAATTTCCGCAATCAGATTCGGAATCACAAGCATATGTAAATGTATAGAAGTGAGTGAGAAAGGATTGTACGCAGAGAAAAATCAAATAAACGTGGAAGGACAAAATGATATGAATGGGGCTGTGATGTGCTGTTGTGGGGTGTCATGAAATAAAATCGGTGACAGCAGGGACGATCGATTGTCCCACCTCTTTTCAAAAAAACACCAAATATATGGTTCACCTGTATATGGACATGTTCCCTCAATGTGCATAATTCATTATCCCTTCTCCCTCACTTCATGATGATTCGTACCCTCTCGTTATTCATTTAGATGTTCTACAGAAAGTCACTAGCCGCAAGGCAAGGCTACTGACTTTCTACATAGAGACGTGATGATAATATTGCGTTGACACATGGGTATAGCGCACATTAATGGGAAGTTTAGGAAAAAAAAATAGTATTACGCTCGCAGCAAGCGCGTATATACCCGCTTCGACGACATCCGGCTAATCAGAAAATGTAGAGACGTACGGGACTAATAGAGAGTGAAAAGGCATCAAATAAACAAACAGCGGGTGGTTACAACGGCTGGTGAGGGGTGCAACACGGTGGTGGTATGACTGTTAGTGGCAAATGTGGTGGGGTGAAATCGGGGGAAGGGAATGAACGCGAATGGAGTAAATGGAGATGGAAGGTACGAGGCGACGCGAGGATGAGATAGGGCTATTAGGGCAGGGTGTAGGCGCCGCCCCAGCTATTATAGAAGGTTGTTTCAACCTCATACTCCTATTCGTTCCCTCTTCGTGTTTCCCTCGCCTGTATACGTACGTATATGTTGTAAATGAAGAGAGGAGAGTAGAGGAGTTGAGTGAAAGGGGATATCCCGCGGCTGTGATCTGTATATATGTGCTTTCTCTGCATATATACATGCGGAAGAGAGAGTGCAAGTTGAGAATAGGACGAATAGTTGTTGGAATAGGAGGAGGGTGGAAGTCGTATGACGAGAGGGCAGCACTGACTGGTGATGCGGGTTTCCATAGCAACGGACGTGCTCGCGGGAGATGTCTATTAAAGGCATCTCCTATCTCGCCACGTTTACTGTATACGGTTGGGGAGAGCGCCCATTTTCACTGTTTCCCATGTAGCACCGCATCACCGTGTATGCGACGTTATTTGTCGCACAGTTGTATACGAGTACAAGCATGCGTAGGAATGATGAGTGATCCATATGACACATGTAAATGTGGGACGTATTCTTCACCGCATCACGAAGAATTGACCACTTTCTTTCTTTGTAAAATGCGAAGGAACTTTACATCTCAAGAATTCTTAGCTTACAAAATTTCCAACTGTTCTCCCTGTACTCGAAAAATTGAGCAATATTTCAGATTGATCCTTTATTCGGGAGAAAATAGAATGTGTTTCATCCCAGTTGTAAATACAAATACTAAGTTGCGGTACCATACAGAATTGGGTGAAGGACAATTTTTCTTCTCCCAAAACCGTAATTTCTATCATGATTCAGCCTTCTTTCTTTTTTTTTCCGAAGATTGTTGGCACTCCATCGATTCAGATGTGAATAAGTTAGGGACTAGAAGTCACATATGGGTGTGTACGTCGATGTGGATAACAGAAATGGATGATAATTGATAATGGTACCATTACCTTACACGTATAGAGAACATCACACTTTTTTCCATCTCCTCGTTGCAAAAACACTTCCCAACTATAACAGCGTGAAATATTCTCACTAGTGAAAAAGGATAATCATGTTTTGTTGTATATCTATGTATGTATGCAGTTGATGCGTTGGAGATGTCGGGGGTTGAATTTGTCAGATGGAAATACATCGGTATGTATTTCAGTGACGAAAGCTCTGAGTCAAGAGAAAAAATAGGGAAACATATGCGTGATAGGGTAAGGGTATTGCGGGGTAAGGCGGGGAGGTGACGAGTAACTTTGAATAGTACTGTGAGAGGGAGGATTGGTATAGCAATGGAGGGTGTCACAACGGTTGGGAGAATACAGGTTGAAATGATACAGATAGTCGACTTGGATGAGGAAAGCAGCGGAATCTGCGACACCTCATCTAAATGCTAATAGCTTTATCGAGTGCAACTGAAAAGATCTAATTTTGTTTCTGCGTCAACGAATAATATTCTGAGAACTTCCAATCCAAATTATCACAAACTACTACACTTCAGTTCACCTGGATACAGATGGAGTCAATTTTTTTCGGTGAAAAAAGTGAAAACAACTTTGAAACAATCGCTCAGTCATCACGTCTATACCTATCAGTGCCGTATCAATCTGAGATCTTCGATTCATTTGAATTGCATAGACAAATATTACAAAAATTATATCTCCAATTTCAGCAAGAAGTGGAAATCATATTTCAATGCTGCCGTTCGACTCGTCTTCATACCGCATCAGTTGCAGCGCGCTTGCGCCGTATTTTTCATTGTATTGGTATGATCATGGTTTTTGAAAGACCTTCAGAATGTTGTTGAATGAGAAATTTTCTACTTTCTCATAATTTGGACAAAGGGATCTTCTTTTTGGACTCATATATCCGTTTGAGATCGGGTACCGAATCGTCGAATAATGATTTTACTGCTACCAAAATTCCTATGGGTAAAAATCGAAAATTACGTCTTTCTAGTCGCGCGTGAAGTAGTGAGCCTCGCGTTTGGGTGCGTGTATTCTATAGAGGAAAAGGGGTACAACAGCCATGCAAATATCAGTGGGTAGTTAGAACCATTTTGAATTTCTACACGAAGTATGCATGTTATGAAAGCTTTCTCGTCACATATGTGACTGATTGTAAATAGGGGAGCATTTCAGCACGTTATTGTATGAGTAATAATATTTATTATTGTGTTTTAAATTTTTTCAATGATTCTTGAACACATAAAAAATGAATGAATCCTATTGAGATTTTGAAATTCTCACAAATTTTTCTTGAATAATACCGGCGATATCAGTTGCTGCACATCGCAAGTCGCCCATGTAGAAATTTCGTTTGGAACCCCCCTGGATTCTGACTAGGATCCCGATTGGGAATATAATGATTTTACATTGGATTCCAATAAGGGAGCCCGATTCGATCCGAAGTAGGGATCCATCTAGTCTCTCCATTACTATCCTAAATATATAGTAACCAAATAAAATTTCATACCAATATAATGTGAATAATACTTATTTATTTTTCACACATCTCACATATATTTGAAGTAGTCTTATGATAAGTCCTTATGTTTTTCTTTCTGAAACTTTTGTGCGGCCAGCCCAATCCTTCACATTTGAAATCGGGTTGCCGGCGTTTTCGTTCACTCGTGCTCCATCCGGGAAAGTATGATAATTCATAAGGATAGCTGTGAATAATTTTCTAATATTTTTCAGAAAATCTTAAGAAGTTAGACAAAATTAACAATAACAGCATGAAGAAGTACATTATCATTTTAATGAGCGATGATAAAATCCAAACGTTTTTTATATTTATATTGAAAGTAAACGAATTATCTACATAGATTTCTATTCAAACATTTTTGTGAAATTATACATCATCGATAAATCGAGATATTTATAATAAAAAATTCATTTTAAACCATGCTCATAAGGAATTGAGACATCATGAAAAGTGTGCGGTATTCAACAACATTCAACAATTTTGCATCAGTTCTCGCGAGTGTTTTATATTCTATGAATTAAAATTAAAAGACATATTGTATTCAAAAACTACATGAAAAATGACAAAAACAATTTGTTACTTACATATCAGTATACGCTCAAAATTCGTGCTTTTTAACAAAATTTCATTCTCCACTTTTTTTTTAGCTGTCATCCGAATCACGAGATCTCTACAAAAAAAATTTCTCAAAATGTTAGTTTTACTTTTTGTGACGTTATTGTTTCGGTCCATCAGTGATTGCAGTTCCACAATCTGTGAAAATGTAAGCAATGTTACATCTTATGTGGAACGTTACTCATTATTTGATATTTATAGATATGTAATGTGTGTAAAAATTTACCAGAGTGTCTTCTTCATTCTGTAACTCGTTATCGAATGTTTACGTTCACGTTACAAACAATATTCGATGGAAATTGTCGTCGTTTACAATTTATTCAAGTACGATTTCAAAGCAACCCGTTGATAAATCCTGTCCTCCTTCGACATCACTTGTACCAGCAGACATAATCGAGCCATAACGCTTGTTATTTTTATTTTGACGTTCGGAGGAAATTGTATTTTTTTCTTTCGATGCTGTGACGAAATTCGATGAATCTGAAGAAATACCAATTATACATTACTAACAGAGAATTATGAAAATTCGCATCATTCACAATTTTTTGAAATGTAATTTCAAAAAAACCTCCTGATAAACCCTGTCCCCCTCCGATATCATCAAGCCCCGCCGACACAGTCGAGCCACAAGGATTGTTATTTCTATTTCGATGTCCAGAGAAAACTTTTTCTTTCTGTTTCAACGTTCGGACGAAATTCGATGCGTTATTGTTTGCTTCCTGCTTTTTTTCAGTTGTCGATACCATTTTTTTCTGTGATTTCGTCTCTGAACTCTCTGACGATTCCCTTATATACGAAAATTCCAAGTTGTTATTCGCATCTACATTCTCGTCACTATTGCCACATGAATTTGAATTCGATTTGCGTGTAGTCATCGTGGAGCGTGCTGATTGTCTTTTCATTTTTGGCTCGGTTCCTTTTGAAGATTCATGTAAGATAAAAGTTTTTATGGAACATGAAATAAATTACACGTGTAAATTAATAAAAAGTACACTGAGAAGAAAAAGCAGTGAATTTTAAAGTGCTCCGGTAAAATTTACAGGAATTAATGCATTGATGGGATATATTCTGAAAATAATACAATTTACTCCACCCGGTGTACCCGGTAAAAATTGCGCTTCAATGAGCCGTTTTTAAAGCCCCCAAACTATAAGAATTACTATGACGCAATAGTTTTTACAATTCATATGAGGTGAAAAAAAAACAGCTGCAGTAATTTTTACCGAGCACCACAGTAAAATCTGCCTGCTCTAACCTCACACTGAGAGAATTTTCGATTAAGTTTTAACGTCAAATCGCTAGAAAAATTACTATATTCCATGGTTACCTAGGGACATCGTGGCAGTCAAGGAAATATCGTCGGCAACATAAGAATTTATGAAGAGCACCTATGAAATTTTACCATGTACATTAGGCTGGGCCAAAAAAAAGAAAATAATTTTTTTTCTAACGGTACTGTGAAAATATTGTTCATGACAACAAAAAAAAAATATCCTGAAATTTTGAGCCCTAAATATTAATATCAAGGGGTGCATCATTGCAATTGTTGATTTTTCAACAAGTATTGCATTTTTCATGAAAAATTTGAAATCAGTCAATTTTAAACCTTCAACCAATTCGCATCCTCGAAGGAAATTAAATTCTCTACAAAAAGCTCTCTTAATAAATTTCCGTAGAACAAGCCGTTTCCTTGTAATCGAGCTTCAAACATTGTTCAATTTTTCAATTATTTCATTTAAATTCTGAATTTTTTAA
>JABMBR010005265.1:0-16859 GCA_018881525.1 Meteorus sp. PSUC_FEM 10030008
TCGTTCAGATTCACTAAAGTTTACTGAGATCTTAGCATATCCTATTGCATATAATGAATGTGTTCAACCATAACATATATTGGGAGATATATGAAAATACAGTATATGTTCAATCAGCACTGCTTAGAACTTAGTAAACTTGAACGAGCCCAATAACCTATTCATATGTATAATTGAGCTATAGTGTGAGCGACTAGGAGCTAACTCCGAGTGCGAGTAAAAAAGTGGAACTAGAGTCCGAAGGCGACTCTCTGGCTAGCTGGATAGGGATCAAGAATTGCACAAGATCGTGCTCTAATTAAGTTCAAAAGCGACATCGATTTTAATTTGTCTTGAACGATTATTGCTCACAGCAATACAAACTGTTACATAGATGTTGGACATAAATTGTTCAGCCCTGCATCATTCGGTCACTATCCTGATTAACATGTACCCAACGAAAACATCCGTTCACTCTCATTATCCTGAAAACTAGTTAAATGAAAAGACACATTTTCACAGTGGTATTGAGCGTTCAGAATTTGGTTAGGACGAATAAGAGAAATATATCAACGTTTGTTGGTTAATACTGTTACTTGTAGACTTTGGACATTGCATTACAATGAGACCACAACCAGATCTCATCGAATGGTAGTGATATCAGCGTAACAATTTCGTTGATATACTACGTAGAACTGCCGGTAGTATTTCAACAATGCCTCTAAAAAATATTAAAGTACTAGAATTAGCAGGTCTTGCGCCAGGACCTTTTTGTGGAATGATACTGGCTGATTATGGAGCATCTGTGATCAGGATTGACAGAGTAAATCATATAATATTTTAAATAAATGACAAAAGTCACGTAGACTTATTGAATAGAGAATCATGTTGCATATGAGATGAGTATTCATCATGATTTGCAGACGGGAGTTTTGCAGCGCGATGTCTTGGCAAATGGGAAAAGATCTATTTCGATCGATTTGAAAACCAACAAAGGAGTAGAAATATTTAAAAAATTAAGCGATAAAAGTGATGTCGTGATTGATCCCTTCCGGAAAGGTACAAGTATATTTACAAAATTAGATAGAATCATTTGCGTTCATCCTCATTTTCCACTCGATCAGACCACTCATCTAATCGTAATATTCCATATTTGAACGTAGGAGTGATGGAAAAATTGAAATTGGGTCCAGAGCATTTGATGGAATCGAATAAACAGTTAATATACGCTCGACTGACTGGTTTTGGACAACGAGGACCGTACTCAAGTATGGCTGGTCATGACATAAATTATGTTGGTTTGTCAGGTAACTTGTTCGAATGTTCCAAAAATATTCCAACGTGATAGGAATAACTGATGTATGGAATGTATAATGATTTCGTGTAGGTCTTCTCTCTCTCTTTGGTCAGTCGAATGAAAAACCAACACCACCAGTTAATTTCGTAGCTGATTTCGCCGGGGGTGGATTAATTTGTGCATTTGGAATTATTATGGCGCTCTACGAACGTATGTCGAGTCGAAGGGGACAAGTTGTTGATGCTTCGATGGTGGAAGGTGCGGCGTATGTCGGTAGTTGGTTGTTTCGATCACGACAAATACCTGGACTGTGGGGCAATCCTCGTGGGGAAAATATGTGTGTTAAATTTGTTTGGATATTGTCTTTGTTCAATGAATGATACAATGAATGAATTACCGATTTCCAGATTGGATGGTGGTGCCCACTTCTATGACACGTACGAGACAAAAGACGGGAAATATATGGCCGTTGGTGCTCTGGAACCACAATTTTACGCCATACTGTTGAAAAAACTGGGTCTAACTGATAATGACTTACCGCAATTCGGAGATTTTAATGAGAATCGTGAAAAACTGACAGCTATATTTAAAGAAAAATCACAAGACGAGTGGACCCGCATTTTCGATGGTACTGACGCGTGTGTAACACCAGTTTTGTCTCTGGATGATGCGCCAAATCATACGCACAATAAGACTCTACATACTTTTAGTTACGATAAGAATGGCAATGCATTCCCGAATCCTGCGCCGTTCCTCTCCCACACTCCTGGACGTGCTAAAGCAGTTACCGATCCCAATCCCCAAGCAGGTGAGCATACTCGGGAAATCCTCGAAGAGCATGGATTCAATGAGAATGAAGTGAATGATTTCATTGAGTCAAAAGTGGTTGAGCAATGTCATAAGAAATCGAAGCTTTGAGTTTTATCTTATGTGTCAAAGATACAAAACGCAGATAACTTAAGATATGGAGCATGTATGTATATTGGTTTTTATTTTGTAATACAGCTATGGAATTGAATCAGTTTCATGTTACTCTTCAGATAAGAGTGCCCATCAATATGTCATTACTCGCGAGTACCCACTCGCAATCGTCCAGCTGGTTGTGATGCACGGCTGGATAAACAAGATTGCGGTAAATCATATTTTCCAATTGTTTACTGAAAGAAGCCTTGATGTGAGATTCGTAGGAAAGCTGTTTATTTCCGTGTAGAAGTTACCGCCATTTTTTTCAAAAGTTTCATCAATGGCGTATGTGGATCCACAATGCGCGACGTAATTGGTTATGTTCAAGTCAAAATCAAGATGTAGTGATCCAATCGTGTAATATTTCTTATAGGATGCCCACAATTCGATTGGTTGAATTCTACTGAAATTACAGTTCATAGAAATGCATCTCGATCTAAACACCAAACCGGGCCGCAGTGAATTGACATCTTCTTGAGCGTAAAAATAACCAACAAATTGTTACGGAAGTTCTTAGGTGAATAATTTGACTAACACAAATTTATTGCTGAGCAATAATTATATGAAAAAATTAAATGAATGGAGTGATAGTTTCGAAATAATTACTTTTGAACGACTATTAGATTAAGCCATTGGTCTTTCTCGATGGAGGTTATGATTGGAATCAAAATACAGACTCATCAAAACTAGAATTCTTATTACAATTGTCAATTCTTATGTTCGTGTATCTTACTATATGAGTTAATATTTATCTATTTATTTCAGTTTGAATCAGCGGTCCAGATTTCTCTATGAAAGAAAAGATGGGTGTAGCCAAGAACCCAGAAGCGATGGAAGTTGAAGTATCTAACAATGAACAATCACCAATTGTTGATGCTGAAGGTGGAGAAAAAAAGGACACTGACCTTCAGACAATCCATGATTTACGTGAGCATACACGGCAAATTGAAAAAGCAGTGCAGAACAAGGAGCCTAGATTTATTTTACGTGCTCTCAGGGCATTACCAAACACAAGAAGGAAATTGAATCCTGTAGTATTGCGTGGAGTTATTGGAGGATTTTATACAAGATCAGCAGCTGAACGTGAATCATTATTGGCATGGGTAGAAGAACCAATGGATATGGAGGGTACTCAAATAGCGATCCAGAGGTTCAAGAGTTCAGCATCACCTTTGTTACCCGAAACTGATGCCTATATTCATTTATTAGTCTTGGTTAGGCTTATTGATACGAAGAAATATGAAGACGCTGTTCAATGTTCGGAAGCGTTGGTACAAAAAATAATCGCCCAAAATAGAAGAACTATCGATCTCATTGCGGCTAAATGCTATTTCTACCATTCACGAGCTTATGAGCTGACCAATCGATTGGATAAAATTCGTTCATTTTTGCATTTGCGTCTACGTACAGCTACTCTGCGTAATGATTTCGAGGGCCAAGCTGTGTTGATAAATTGTCTCCTGCGTAATTATCTGCATTATAATCTCTACGACCAAGCAGACAAGTTAGTGTTAAAATCAACATTTCCTGAATCTGCAAGTAACAACGAGTGGGCGCGATTTTTGTACTATCTTGGGAGAATAAAAGCTGCAAGGTTGGAGTATTCAGCGGCACATAAGTATTTGGTTCAGGCAATGCGAAAAGCGCCACAAACTGCTGCTGTTGGATTTCGCCAAACAGTTCAAAAATTAGCTGTGGCGGTTGAGTTGTTACTCGGTGATATTCCAGAGCGTCAGGTGTTCCGTCAAGCGGCTTTGCGACGTTCGCTAGCACCATATTTCCAACTCACCCAAGCTGTACGTTTGGGAAATTTGCAACGATTCGGAGAAGTTTTGGAGAACTTTGGACCACAATTTCGCGCCGATCATACGTTCACCCTTATTCTTCGGCTGAGACACAATGTCATCAAGACTGCAATACGCTCAATTGGGTTATCATATTCACGTATTTCGCCAACAGATATTGCGAAAAAATTAGGCCTGGACTCAGGAGTTGATGCCGAATTCATTGTGGCAAAAGCGATTCGCGATGGCGTAATAGAAGCTACATTAGATCCAGAAAATGGATATATGCGTAGCAAAGAGACAACTGACATATATTGTACGAGAGAGCCACTTCTGGCGTTCCATCAACGCATCACTTTTTGTCTTGATTTGCACAATCAAAGTGTTAAAGCCATGCGTTATCCACCAAAGTCGTATGGTAAAGATTTAGAATCTGCTGAAGAACGTCGTGAGAGGGAGCAACAAGATTTGGAACTCGCCAAAGAGATGGCTGAGGAGGATGATGATGGATTCCCGTGAACAGTTTATATGCAATTAAATTATAAGATGAGGATTTGCTCTCATCTGTTTACTCAGTTTGCTTTTTGTAATCATTAAGCTAACAATAAAACAAAACAAAACGATCATTTATATACCTGTATTAATATTAATTGAATATTTAATAATGGTTCTCATTTTTCTCTTTAAAAAAGGGCATATTTAGAAGTTTATCAATAAAATCTTACTGGTACATGATGCATCATATGCTATGACGTGTTGTCCCTTATATTTATCGTATTGTATTCAAATTCGTAGAAAAAAACGATCACAATCACAAAGATACCCAAGATTTATGGACATATATGGATTTATGGATATATATAATTGATTAGTTTTCGAGTATCGTCAGTTATTTTCTAAGTCTCTTGGCTTCTGGAGAAATTGATGTTCGTGATTGTGAACGTTTTGATGTATCGGGCGATGATAAAATGCTCTTCTCCAACTGTAGACTGTCATTTAACGATAATTGATTTACATTATTTCTCGATTCTTGTGCGTGATTCCTTTTTATGGGACTCGGTAATGGCATTAATGGTCGTGATTGTGTTTCTTCATTTGTAGTTAATTGAGAACATGTTCTACCACCTTGTCGTAAACGTTCCCTTCTCTCCTGATCGAATTTCGCAATATTCGGATGAGCTTTGTACAATGCGGGAATATTAATTGTAGCACATTTAGTCAAGTTGTGAGTTTTGTATATGCCAACGAGAGTATCAGCAAGCTCGAACATTTCCGATCTGAGACTTATAACAATGAATTGAGCATTTTTCGTTCTCTCTTTGATATATGTTCCAACTATCGATACATTTTTGAAGTCCAGAGCTGCATCTATCTCGTCCATGAAATATAGGGGTGTTGGTTTGTAGTGATGTAACGCGAATACAAGTGCTAAGGAGCTCAATGTCTTTTCTCCACCGCTCAGGTTGCTGATATTTTTCCATGATTTTTTTGGTGGACGAACACTGAAAACGATTCCTTCAGTGAATGGATCTAGAGAGTCGACAAATTCCAATTCTGCAGCACCACCTAATGTTATCATTTGGTACATTTCTTTAAGTTTTGAGGTGATCTCTGAGAATCCTACGAAAAATTCTTCCATTCTGCGTTTCTTTGCCATATCATAAGATGTTCTCATTTTATTCCTCGCTTCTGTGACTTCTTCAACCTCCTTCGATCGTCTCAGGAATATTTCGTCTTTCTCATAGAAATCTCTGATAATTTGCATGTTGGGAACCTCGTCGGGCAAGCGCTCTTTGGCAGCAGCTAAATTTGTGGCGACAGTTTTTGCGTCCAGCGCACAAATTTCATCTTCGGTGAGTTCGGATAATTGTTCCGGCGGTTGTTCTGGGATCGGATTCAATTTCAATGATTTTATTCGTCTCGTATATTCTTCAATTTTTTGTGTCAATTCCATGATAACTTTTGTACCCTCAGAAAATTTTTGATCAAGGTCTATTTTTAGCGCTTTCATTTTAGTTAATCGCGTCTCTAATTTCTCCAATTGTTCTTTGAGAGCGGCGTTAGCCTCATCTCTTTCCGTCAATGCTTCAGCGTGAGATTCGATTTCATCTAAAATAATTTTGGCTTCACCTTCAATTTCTTTTTTCTCCTCTTGAATATCTTTTATACGTTGCTGACATGTCTCCACATCATTTTCGAGTCTCTCGATTGTCTGATGCGCTTTTTTCGTATCCCGTTCTGCCGTTTTTATTGCAACTTCAAGTCGACAAATTTCTGTTTTGGCTTTTTCTGTTGACTTGATTAACTTTGTGATTTTACTTTGCTGTTCTTTTACCCGATTACCAGATGCTTCATCAATCTGTTCATTTATGCGTTTAACTTCGTCTTCAGTAGATTGAGATTGTTGACGTACTTCATCCAAATGACTCTTCGCAACGTCTACAGCTCTGGTGAGTTCTTTCACTCGAGCAGGATCAGCAACTGATTCTGCTGCTTTTTTCTCTTGTTCTTTCAATTCTTGTTTTAACAATGGCGCATTTTTTTCAAACATGGTCACTTCAGTTCTGAATGTATTTCTATTTGTTGTCATTTCATTCAACATGGTCGTGAGTGTGTGTATCTGTTCTTCCAGTGGTGGTCGTTCTCTCTTCAATCGATTGCACTCTTCGAATATCTCATCCAGATTTCTTTGTAGCTGGTCAAGATCTGCCGCAGTAGCTTCAGTTCTCTTCACACGTTGACCAATACGTCCACGAAAAACTGTTCGGCCTCCGCCGCTCATCGTGCCTGATGTTTCAATTAATTCTCCCTTCAATGTTACAACTCTGTATCTTTTTGCACCGTAAGCTATTCGTGATGCTTGTTCCAAATCATTGGCAACCAATGTATTCTGCAATCCATAATAGAATGCAGGTAGTATTCGTTCGTCTTCTACTCTAATTAAATCGAACAGTCGTGGCACATTTTCAGGCGTTTCAATTTTCTGATGGCAATAGGGTATGAACCGTTGTTGTTTCTCTAATGGAATGAATGTCCCACGTCCAATGTTGTTGTCACGGAGAAATTGGATACAGGCTTGCGCGGTTTCGACTGTATCAACCACAACATTATCTAATGGGCCACATGCAGTTGAAACTGCAACGTCATATTTAGCGTCAACAGCACCAAGATCTCCTAACCTTCCGAAAATTCCAGGTAGACGACCTTCGGCCTTTTCATGCATTAATGCATTGATGATTTCATTTTTCGATTTAGCCGCTTGCATAGACACCTTCTCTTCTTCGTACCGTAATCGAAGCTTCTTTAATTTACCGTTGTACTCCATTTCGCGATTTCCGATTTCATCCAATTTTTTTTGTGCTTTCGCTAGACTCGCTTCTGTTGCAGGAATTTTGGCCTCATAAGAGGCAAGTTGTGCTTTTCGATTCTGGAGTGATTCTATTGTGGTATGGACACTTTCACGAAGATGGGCTAACTTCTCATGTTCCCTTTTTTCAACTGACGTATATAAATGCAGTTCAGATTCAGCTAGATTGCATGTCGCTTGGGCTTTATCGACATTCTCTCTGTATGAAATCAATTTAGTTTCCAGTTTCGTTCGCTTCTGAATCAAAGGTTCAGTTTTCCCTTTCAAGCTTTCAATTAAATTTTTCAATGCTACCTCTTCCTTCTCACATGCGACTGCATTTTTTTCTATCAATGTTCGATACTCCTGGATGGTCTCAGTATTCTTCTCTGGTACTTTCGCTAGTTCCTCTAACTTCGATTGTTCAGTCTTCACTGAATTCATGTTGGCTTTTCTTCGTTTATTTACTTCAACAAGTTCAGCGTGAAGTGCTTCATCCTTCTTCCGGACCTTATCAAACTTTTCACTGGCAATGTCCTTTTTTTGTTGTATCGAAGACCATTTTTTACTTTTTTCTTTCAATTCTATACTTAAGATTTCTTTCTTCTCACGTACAGTGACCATTTCCTCTTTCAATTTATTGCAATCAGTTTCTAATTCTTTATGACTCTCCTCCTTTTCTTTCAAGATGGTACTACTTTCATACCTTTTGAGATGATATAATTTATTCTGAAGCTTCGCTATAATATTTTCCGTTTTCAAGTAATCTACAGCTTCCTGCATAGGCTCGTGTAAACTCTCTCGTTCCTTCTCCACTATACGTAAACGATTCATTTTTTCCATCAACCGCTCAGACAATAAATCCGTTTGGTCGATCAATTGTTGCAAGGGGAGTTTGTATCTTGTTGTACCAATGATATCTTCGAGAAACTCTAACATACCAACGTCATGTTCATTTTGTGCCTTAGGTTTCATCATTGCAATCTGTTCAACTTCACCTTGGAGAATTAAAAAACGATTATGATCCAAATCGACACCCTCAGCTCTTAAAAGTTTTGCTATTTCTTTGAATTGCACTTTTCTTCCATTTAATTCATAATATGAGGAATTGTCTTTGAATGCTGTTCTTGATATAATAATATCGCTACCAGGAACAATGTCAACACTATTTTCATTATCAATAACTTTTTGAAAATGAACTGCAACTGTACAACTATTTAGATTTGGTAAATCACTTGAATTATGAATCAATACAGATATTTTTTTCGAACGGATTTTACTCGCTCTGTAGCCGAACACAAACAGCATAGAGTCGATAACGTTGCTTTTCCCACTGCCATTGGGACCTACAATAGCTGAGAAACATTCGTGAAACGGTCCCACTTCGACTGTTCCACCATAGCTTTTGAAGTTGATATTAATAATTTTTGTGATCATAAGTCTCGGTCCTTGGTGTTCATCAAAGTTAATTTTAATAGGTGGTGGTGGAATATAAATATTTTCATTTATTCTGAGGCCACCTTCGTCGTCAGAATCAACGGCACTTTCCGCCTCATCGACGTCCATTTCTTCATCATCAGAGATACCTTCTTTTCTCTGAATCCGTCCGGCCATTTTACGTTGATTGATAGAAATTCCTGTCAATTACAGAATGGGAAGAAAAAACTGGGTAAATATATTGTCATACATTATTCGTTCGATATCTTCTTGTCGATGATTGAGGTTATGTTAATGTGTTATCGACGTCTTTTCCCGCTTGATGCGCAAAGCGTCACTCTAATTACCATCCAAGGTATATTTGTAAACAATGGAATACTCACACTAAATCTTCTTCAAATTTCCACGAATCTTGGAGGAGTTGAGTGAGATTGATAATCCATTATAACAATTCAACAATTATTTTCTGGACAAGCATATAAACACCTAACAATATGAGAAAAACGTTGAAAAATTTTAAATTTTCGTGTTTTGTAGCGTGCACCGGAAGGCAGCGCTACATGACACGGAAGTGAGCAGCCGGAAAAATGCAACGCTACCAAAAACCCCCGCGAAAAATTTGAAACTGAAATTCAAACGTATTATCATCATGCATCATTAATTTTCGAAAATCGAACAGTTATCGACTAATCGCAAATTTTCATTTTAATTTTTGTTAAATAATTCGAACTCAGTAATTATAATTTCCATCAATCATCTTTTTCCCAGCTTCCATCATCTGTTAATTACCAAAAAATTACTCAAATGTAAATTGATTTCGTACAACTTTTTATGATGAGATATGAAAATATGCCGAATTATAGTGATAGTGTAGTGATACGTTCTAGTACAAAGTACATTTTGATAAGGCTAGAGAAATATTTTTGGAAATTGTATATTCGCATTAGTCTATCAGTCATGTTTATTGTACGTGTAGATCTACATTGAGATGTGATGGCGTCACTGGTATGGGATCGGTAGAAGTAGAAAGTGTATACTACAGACTACGAGAGGAGAAGCGGCCATTCCAGCCGATGTTGCGGTCGTGATATCGTCGTTGATTGTGAGTCAATATCAAAATCAATATTTTGTTAGAACACATTTATGAATTGATTGGTGATGAATAATCAAATTTAAACGAAGTTTCATTGTTTAATTTCATTCAATAAATGCCAATGAGAAAAATATAAATTGATTGTTCTGTTTTATATTGAAATATAATCAATTCGGCATTGTACACATACATGACCATATATAACATGCATAGTTGCGTGAGAGGATGGTAAATCGTATAAAAGTCCTGTTTTGTTGCACAGGTAAGAGATCAACAACGACGAGTCCTATATAGTCCATTGCGTGCTCATACGATTGAAGAATCCAAACGAGATTAAAAAAAATTATACAGGTATGTTAACAATTCACATGTTACTTTTTTTTCTTACTCTATTCATGTTTTTCTTATCATTTTATAATACTTTGAAATAATTTTTCATCCTTCATGTTTATTCATCACATTCTTCAGATTTTTTACTAGTAATACACAATGTTTACATTACTTTCATGTAAGTACCGAGTGAAAAAAAAATTGCTGCTGTGAATTTATAATGAGCTCATTCAATGGAAAATTGAGATAAAAATATTCATACAACTAATGTAAACTCTTTAATTATGTTTTTATAACTAGATAAAATCATAGACAAAATGATTTCGTTCAACGAGCGATGACCTGACCTGTATGATGATGATACAGAGTTTTTGATAACAAGTGAATGGGAGTGAAGAAGATGTATAGACCAAAAACTGGTGATTGGATGATTGAAGAGATGGCCGATACAATTTGGAATGAATGAACATCGATGCAGTTAATTTACATTAAATAAACAATAATTGGATTCAATCCTTACGGGAATATTCATGAATATTGTTGGGTAATGAAGAGGAAGAAATTCCCAGATTGACGAGAATATCAAGAGACAGAGAAAAGAGAAGAATGATGTGGCCGGTATTTCGAAAAGTTTGCCGTTTATGGCCAGTTGTTTTGTCAACGATCCTTGTTATTTGTATGGTGTTAATATGGTCGCACAATAAAGAGAGGAATAGCAATGATTATGGTGAAGACTACGTTGCACTGAGGTAAGTTGAGTTCATGATGCACATAGAGAAGTTATGTGCCCTGTACCCAGTGTACTTCGTATACATTTTACAGTTATGTGAATATAATGACACAATGAAATTCTCCTCGTTCCTTTGTTAAATTATATGTTGTAAATGAAGCTGAGAATGAATGGTCGGAACTTAACTTGCTCTCCAGACCTTGACGATTCGAGTTGTTCAACAGTGGTTAATACAATTATATCTAATTATCTCATCTACATTTCACTTTATTTACTTTTTTCTTTCAGATTATCTGAAAATCAAAAAGATTATATAGACCGTCGTGGAATTCATGTGGTTGTTGGTCATTATATTGGTGATTCAGTTGATCCGATGAAAACACCAAATGTCACGAAAGAAATTGTAAATAAAAATATGTTCGATCCTAGACCATTTAGTGGACGTAATGGTGAACCTGTGGCAACAGATTCGAAAGATTTTCCAGTCATGCAGCAACTATTTCAAATAAATAGATTTAATTTAATGGCAAGCGACCGAATTCCTTTGAATCGTACTCTGCCGGATGTGAGGAAAAGGAAATGTGTTACGAGATATGCTAATGTTAAAGGCTTACCAAAAACTTCCATTATTATTGTGTTTCACAATGAAGCGTGGAGTACATTGATGCGAACAGTTCATAGCGTTATTAATCGTTCACCCAGACATTTATTGACGGAAATTATTCTGGTTGATGACAATAGTGACAGAGGTAGATTGATGGATGAATCACAATAATCAATCTCAATAATTCTAAGTATGCGTTTTAATAATTTAGTTATTTTTTATTCAGATTTTTTGAAGAGTTCTTTGGATGACTATGTAAAAACATTGCCTGTGTTGACACGTATCATTCGCGCTGAAACTCGTGTTGGTTTAATAAATGCTCGGCTTATTGGCGCCAAAGAGGCATCAGGTCAAGTGCTGACATTCCTTGATGCACATTGCGAATGTACGGTCGGTAGGTGAGATCTGACAATCTTGATGTAATTCTTCTTCATACCACATCGTATGTTCAACATGTTACTCTGCTTTTTATTCAGGATGGTTAGAACCATTATTGGAAGCAATTTCCGAAAGTCGAACTCGAGTTATATCACCGGTGATTGATATTATCGATGATGACACATTTGCATACACAAGGTAAACCACTCATGACGAATAGCAAAAATTTGTTGACTACGCTTCATTTTTATATGCGTTCATTTACATTCAAGGTCTTTTGAATTGCATTGGGGTGCATTCAATTGGGATTTGCATTTCCGTTGGTTGACACTCAGTGGCCCATTGATGAAAGAACGTCGAGAAAATATTGTCGATCCATTCAAAACACCAGCTATGGCTGGTGGGTTATTCTCAATGGATAAAGATTATTTCTTTGAACTGGGTAGTTACGATGAGAAAATGCAGATTTGGGGCGGTGAAAATCTTGAGTTATCATTTCGTGTTTGGCAATGTGGCGGCAGCGTAGAAATAGCACCCTGTTCTCATGTTGGTCATCTATTTAGAAAATCATCACCATATACATTTCCCGGTGGTGTTGGCGAAATACTTTATGGAAACCTAGCACGTGTGGCACTGGTTTGGATGGATGATTGGGCAGAATTTTATTTCAAATTCAATCCTGAAGCTGCAAGATTACGTGATAAACAAGAAGTTCGTTCACGTTTAGAACTACGTAAACAACTACAATGCAAAAGTTTTGAATGGTTTCTGGACAATGTATGGCCTGATCATTTTTTTCCAAAGCCTGATCGTTTTTTTGGTAAAATAATTCATGTACCAACGGGAAAATGCTTGATGAAACCATTGCCAAAAGGAATTTATGCTCAACCGTCTGGTTATGCTATCTATGAGCCGTGTATACATCCGCCAAGTCTCAGTCAAATGTTTGTGATGACTAAGGATGGTGTAATTATGACGGATGAGAGCGTTTGTCTGGACGCACCGGAACATGATACGAAACATGAGAAACCAAAAGTAAAGATAATGGCGTGTAGCGGTCTCTTCAAACAAAAATGGAGTTATGATGAGAAGGTGAGAAATATATATCTTCCTTTCGTCGTCACGTGGAAATATACAATGTCTTTACATTCTATAAAAGGTGTGTGCATGTTTATGTGTATGTTATTAATTATATGATATTTTTCTCACAGACAAAGGCGTTGGTACACATGAGCACAGGCATGTGTCTTCATGTTAGTTTAGGATCGAATGAGGGACCTGTTATTGCCGCTTGCAATGGTCATATTGAACAAAAATGGAGACTTGAAACAGTGTCTTGGAAATAACTGCAATAAAATATTCAAACCTAGGAAATAACTGTTCATGTAAATAACATTTCATTTGAGAAAAAAAAGATAAAGCGTATATGACAAATGAAATTGTTCAAGCCATAACTTCGAACTGTCATCAATCTATCAAAATATCTGTACCTACGAACTCATTATTGATATATGATAAACAAATTAAACAGATGGAAGACTGACGTTATATATGATATTTTAGCTGAATATATTTTTTATTCCACTCAAAGATTTTTCAATTCTTTCATTTTAACTCTTTTTATCATTATCATTAAAGTATTTTACCACGAATCACCATTTACTCGTCTTGTTTCCCAATGTCACCATAAGTTTCAATTTTTTCCTCCACAATTGCCTTGAAAATACTTTTATATACCATCGTTCGTTCCCGTATCTGAAAAATAACGACTAATTCGGCAAAGCCTTAAACGGTCAACACACAGTGAATACCTACACTACATCCACACTACGTTCATATAGAAAATCGTTGTTGTGTCCCCGTTGTCAGTGCGGAGATCTTCGCGCATTGTCGATGATTCATCCGAGGCTGTTTGCGGCGATCCATCTCTGTTGTCATCAGTACCAAGGTTGATACGTAAAGCAATCACGTTCTGATTAGTCGTCATTCTTAGGAAAGAATTGAACATGCACTAATATGAACTAATATTTACCCATTCATTTATCGACTATCTCCCATGCAATATTTCATTTTTTACAGTACAAAATGACCAATTGCAATTATATAAACTGATGTGTATCTGTATTTGCGTCAATTTTCTAATTTGTTTATTTTTTATTCCGGTTTTATGATGTCCATTCCGCGAAGCTTGTGACCCTGTCAGATATGACCCAATGGAATGTTTTAATGTGATTACCTTCGTTTACACACTAAACAAATTACAACTCGTTGAAATTTTATGACATCCAGTACATAACTGGAAAGTATGTACACACAAAGTGAATATGTATACGTATTATATGATGAGAAGTGTAATAAATATAATTATTTATATGAAATTATGATTGAGTAGCTGGAAATATAGTTGGTGTGATCGCAATGGAAAACGAACTAGGTCCAATGAGCTATAAATTCAATCTCAACTGTTATTGCAACTATCATTCCTTTTTGCCACAAATATAAACTCGTTAAACGACGCGATGACGGTTTAGGTGTGCGTTGCATCGCGTTCGAGCGGCACAGTTTATGAAACTGGGTCAAAGTCATGTCCTCCATGAGACCAAGAAAGCACATTCAATATAAAGCCACATACGTTTTTTTTTCACTCGCCCTCATCATATTCGTTTTGGATTAACCTTCATCAAATATGTGGTTTGTGATGAGCAACTGTTAATGAATGGATCTGTATCACGTATTTCAGATGCGGTGTAGATGAAATGAAACAGTTTTTGTTGTTGTTGATGTTGTTTGTCACTGTTTTGAATGCGCAAAAGATGGAGGCACTGATAGTTATATAAAAATGTATTTGTCAGAATCGTCGAAATCGTGCGGCATCTTTATAAATACAATTTGTCTCCTCGGTCACGTATTCTTTTGCTCTTCCAACTGTTCCGGTTCTCACACACCCTATGACCCTGCTACGAGTGGACGTTGTTCTCACATTAATTGTCTACCCAATGTCAACGTTATTTTCGTGGTTCATGTGAAATTATTTATGGGTATAAAGTTTTGTTTATGTGCAATAATTTGATATCAAACTTGTTTGCATTTTACGATGAGAGATTTTCGTTGGGAAATTATTCGCTTTTTTTTTTTCTCATTTTGGGAGGGAAAATAAATTTTAAATGAGAATATCAAGTGAAGATTGATGGTCGTCCACTCGTCTTTGATGAAGAGAAAGCAGACAGTGACTCGTGGTTTTTCATTTGTGTCCTTCCTTCTTGTTGTTGGTGTTTTATTTTTTCATTCTCTTTTTGTTTTCCTTTTTTTTTCTTCTCTTTCGTTTTCTTCTGGATCGATGACAGGCAGAGTTTTATACGATCTTGCATTACACATTATCATCTGCATCAAGAGATAAATAAGGAAGAGGTTTCGTGTTGAACGAGTTGGGGTCATTAATGAATAAATGTAATGCACAGTTTAATTCATCTTTTTTCATGATAATTAATTTCTTATTTTACTATTCAATGTTACATATAGACATATATACAGTCACCACTAGCACTAAATAGCGCATTCACTACTTTATTATATTAAGTGGAATGATGATCCATCGATAGATAGAAAAATTGTAACAATACGGAATTTCTGTTTTTTTTTTCACGTTGTACATTTTGGTCCCAAATTCATTATTATTGAATAAACATTTTCTGACTAATTTTGTTCTTTCTCAATCGATAGTGACTTGTACCTGGCTCAAGATTTAGAAAAAAAAAAAAACGGAAAAAAAAATATCAAAGAAAATCTCAAGCTGGTTAATTGAAAAAACAATTGAATAGAGAGAAATGATGGGAATAAAAACAATTCCATTATGTATTTGTCTCTCATTTTTACATTAAACTATGGAAACTTGAATAACGCGTGAAGATACCTCGAGTCTTTTTAATTGTTAATTAAAGTCAATGAGGTCGTAATATCATTCAACGCTTTTACAATTATTTACGTATTAATCGGTAACCTCGATGAAATCACAATCGCATTAAATCTAAACAATATAAATTGAATTCGTGACAGAGAAGAAGGAATCTCGTCACGTTTGAGTAGAACATGACGTTTGAAAATTCATTCAATTATTAATATAAAAAAAAAAGATGAGAGAAAAAAAATATAAGAAATATAACATGAATAAAACAATTGAAACATTTGAAAATAGAATTGATTATTATTTACAATGAGCTATATTATTTATTTATACCATCGCGCAAACAAAAGTGAAATGGACTTTGGCGTCAACTTCATATCTCGATTTCGAAAGTCGAGACTATAAAATAAAATCATCAATAATGAAATAGAGACACACGTGATGCTGATGATTCAAAATGTGCCATATAGATGAAGAAATAAAATCGATTCATTCACATCGACATTTATAAACAGAATTAAAATGGCTATTTTGTGTGGGCTGTGTCCGCATAATTTTTTTGTTTCTCTTTCTGCTTTTTTTTCTTTTCGGTGGGTTATTTGTGACAAATATGTCTCATTCGATTTCATTGCGCAATATAATATATGAATATAGACTTGATAGAAAAAGAAAAAAAAACAAAACAAAATTTATTACACGATCGGTAGAGTAATGTTGCTTATGACATCAAAAAAATTTGCTATTTTGTCCATCGCAATTTCATTTTTATTCTTTCATTTCGGGGCTGTATAATTAAAATTTTTCCGATTATTATAAAATGAGATTGATAATGGCAACGGGTTGTGATTCAATGAATATTGAGTGGAATTTATGTGCAATAAGAATTAATTATTGTCGTTACCATAATTGTATTGCAATATGTATCACGTATACACATTTATCAATGAGCAATTTTTTACAATTAAATTCACCCAATATTCGTGACATGACTCTCAATAATACACTTTTTATGTTTAT
>JABMBR010005266.1:0-16844 GCA_018881525.1 Meteorus sp. PSUC_FEM 10030008
ATTTTGTATTTATGTATTTATTATGTATATATGAACCGGTGTGTGATAGTTGATAAATAAATTGAAGATTATTAAGAGTGCGGTAGCGCACACCGCTATTCACTCAATGTGGTTGTTACGCGACCGGTGGCGCTGGGTTGACTGGTGCCGCGCAAGACCAGACAAGTCCCCACCGTTATTTTTCGCTTGTTGTGTGAGCGAGCGCGAGATAGGCGCGCCAATGCGAGAAAAATATTGGTGGAAGGGAGAGCATTATAACAGTGTGAGTGAATGAAGAGAAGGGGCAAAAAAATATGGAAGAGAATGAGAGAAAGGAGGAGAGAAAGAAAAAAAAAAGTGACTGCAGAACAGTTTGAATAAAACGAGACGGAGAGATGAATTTTTGATGGTGAGTGGGAGGTGAAATGTTTGGGGATTTCTAAATGGCTGGAATGGAAGGGTGAAGGTAGTGTTGAAGGGTGGCCAATGAGGGTTGTCAAGGAGGAAATGTGATGAAGAAAGGAAAATTGTGAGGGAAAATGATGAAATTGAAAAAGTTTGTGGTGGATTGGTGAGAGGAATTTGTTGGGGTAGGTTTTTCGAGATTGTTTTGGGTTAGGGTAGGAATAGGGAGGGCTAAACTGAGAATGAAATCTTGGAGATGGAGGTAAAGAGCGAAATTGCGTGACACAACCCCCTGGATATTTTTATTCATTTGTTTGTTTCTCATTTTGTTATCATTCAGACAAATTTTCATAAGGATAAATAAAATTAGCATTCAAAAAGTGTTCAGGGGTGTTCAGAGAGGACAATTCTGTCGGATATGTGTGAAAATTTTTTTATTAGCAATATTTATTGATAAAAAGTGAAGGAAAATTCGATAATTTTCGATGTTGAGAATTCACCGATGAATTTTTAGCGCATTTGATTGAACAATTCATAAATTTTTCATACCCTTGCGTTGTTTATCTGCATTATTATTGCAAGACTGATTAATTTGTTGTTAATTCACAATATTTTTTCCATAAATTACATGAAAAATTGTGAAATTGAATGGATTAATCAAATTTCATAATTTGAAAGCAGAAATTATTGAGAAAAGAGAGCAAGACAAATAATTTTCTTATCTCCAACAATAACCAACAGCTTCTCATTCTATTTACAGAGTTTGCTTCTGCTGTTTATTTACTATTGGCCCCAACCACTTCTGCTTTCGCACTTTCTCACTGAGACCCATAAACATAAATACCCATAAATATATATTCACCATTTAATTGTCCGTGAGCAGACATTTTGGCCTGGAAATATTGATCGACATTTTCAAGGAATCTAAAAGTTAATTTACAACACCCCAAGACAACACAAAAATTTTCTCTCAAATCTTTCGTGTTTATTCGACATGGAGAACAAAATATTTTCAGACAGCTTCAACATTTTCTCTAATTATCCAAATAAAACAACGAAGTTTCAATCTCAATCCCACGTCAAACGTCAGAGAAATCAGCGACAAAAATTATAAAAATCATCCCTACTCTTCATTAAATATCAACATCCCATCATTCATTTAAATCACTAAGTGATTAAACGATTGAAAAAATTCTCCTAAAATCACCACAAATAATCCATTCCCTCCCTTATATTGGAATAAAATGTTTATCACCGTAAATAATTATTACTGGGTGAAATCGATCGAACAATTTTCCACTGATGTTATTCACGGAAAAAAAAACGAAAAGAAAAAAAGAAACCGATTTAGTAAAGATAGTTGTGGGGGTAATGAGGGGGAGGGGGACTGTAAGACAAGTCTCGACAAGTCTACCTGCTATGAACATAAAGAATATTCTTCCCTCTTCGACAATACCACTCGATTCTTCCTCATCGACAATGAGCCCTGTCGACTTGACAATACCAGTCGACAATACACATACACATGCCCTCACTAATAGAAAGAGAGAGAGAAAGAGGGGAAGCAGTGAACATCCAAACAGAACAAAAAAAAAATATCTAAATAGACAAGTTGAAACGAGAAAAAGAGAGATGAAGAAAGAGAATAAATTTGTCCATTTTTATGTGTATGGATAAATTTAAGAGCCTGAAAAATATAACCTAGCGGTAAAATGACGGTCACTTGATATTTTTATGTAGAATATAAACCGTTATGAATTTCTTTTTATTAATTTTGGTATCGAAAAAATCGAATCGATATCGTGGGAGAGGATATTTAATATATTCGATTCTATTTTTATTGTAATGTCCATGTAGATATTTTATTCTTTCATTTTGTTTTTTTTGTCGTCGGTAAGTTTTTTTTGTATTCGTTTGGTTGCTATTATGTGAATACATCTGGCGAGGTTGTAACAATGAGATGATGTAGGTGAGGAAGTGGAATATGTAAGTGGGTGGTGCCATCCTTATTTTTATTATACTTTTTTTTTTTTACAAATGTAGATTTTAAGGGGGTGGAGTACTTAAACATCTGGTTACATCCATGTCGAATTTATTTCTCACACTGATTTTTTTTTATGTTGCAATAAATTTTCGTTTGTAATTATTCAGGATGTGTTGATGAATGTGAAATTAATTTCCGCGAATTTTCTTGCAGATTTTTCCATTCGATGATTTTCAATTCATCAACGTGATGTGCTGTAATCATTCATCATCAACTCATCTATTTTACTTCTTCATACAGAGTAGAATCGCAACTGTTTAAATATCAAAATATGAATCAATCATCCAATCATTTATGTGATCATGAAATATTATCCATGATAATTCCATCACCAAGATGTCACTCTGAATAATTCATAATTCACCTAATTCTTCAAATAAATTATTAGAACAGTGGAAAAGTCGATGAAGTCAATCAATTTCATGTCCAATTATTCTTCACAACTGAATCATTAAAAATACTCAAAGATTATCTTGACAATTTGAATCTGAATGATGAATAAAAATTCGTGATTGGAAATTGATGAATTTCTGATATCAAAAATAGAAAAGATGTCAAAGACTATAAAATAATAATTACGTTAATTATTGTGAATAGGAGAAATTAAAAAAATTACGTTTGATCTATTTTTATTTTTTATATTCATAATGTGGACGTGACTAATGTCAAACAAATGAGAATTCTCAAAAATTCAATACACGAGTTTGAATTATTTACACATTGTATGTGTGTACATACACAAGTTCTATTACCATCGTATTTACATACATAAGAACGTTTAACTTATACACAATGTGGTTTTTTTTTTTTTTGGTAGATTGCAGTTATCTAAGGTTGGGCCCTCGATGCCAAAATGTCAATGACCTCCAGTACTGCCCAACCAACATGCACACATCAACACACGCGTGTGACGCTTTTTGGAAACACCTCGCGTTTATTCAAACTGACAACACGAAAATCGTGCCTGGATTAACAAATAATCCACGACAAAAACTAATACTCGTGAAATGAAAAAAAAAAAATAAATAAATTGTCAAGAAAAATAGAAAGAAAATAAATAAACCACACGTTTGAGCACGTTTCGACTTGTTCTAACGTTACTTTACAGTGTGAGATAACGGTCAAACATAACAAAACAAAAAACGAAGTATTTTGCGGATGTGATCGAGATGAAAAATTGTGTATCGAGATCATTTCATCCCTTTTTTTTATTTGCTACAATAAGTTGCAGAATTTACCCCATAAATAGCCCACGAGAACACAAAATTTCAGCGTCATTTTCCCAACCGCTTTAAACATTTCAAATTCGCAAATATTTCTTATATCATCAGAAAATATTTACAAATTCACAAACCGAATTGTGTTGGAGATGTCACACAGTCGATATTGAAAAAATGCTCACAATTATAAGCCAAAGATTTATTGAACAATCGATGAAAGGGTAGAATAAAAGTAAGACGATGAACAGAACAAGAGGGAGAGTAATAAAAGAGGAAGAAAAAAATGTATAAAATATTCCACATAAGGTGAAATATATTTGCGATTATAGACAAAAACTTTGGACGTTTTCTTCTAATCTAGGACATTAACACATACGTGAACCCTTGCATAGACATAGAAATATATATGTCAGCCTGTATTATTATCTTATATGTATAGTTAGAGACCGGAAGGAGTATGAACACATTTTTTTTTTCATTCGTGGTACCCCGCAACTAGTTGAAACTCACACAAGAAATCGATAAGACATCGTTTGTGTATGACGTGTAATAGGCCTGGCCCTATGTCCATTACATCATTTATATATTCATGTCTATACATCATTATGTCATGGTGTATGATTGTATGTGCAAGCTTATCGCCCCACCGATTGTCTCAAATTTTCGGTTCTCTTTCACTCAGGTCATTAACCCCAGCCGAATATTTACAGTTAGACAAGCAGTTAGATATTTTTACGTCACTGTTCAGAATTCGTGCTCTCCATTTTTTTTTTTTTTTTTTTCGTTTCGACTAAATTGTCTTCTTGGCGTTATTGTTGCCCCATATGGCAAATATTACAATTTTCCAATTAAATTTATCGATTATTTCATGCCCGAAAAAGAAAAAATGATTTCAATTTCATTCGACTGATCGAACAGTTCGATAATATCAAAATTGCATTTCGAATTTTGCAAAAAAAAAAAAAAACTGACATAATAAGTCACCTTTCAATTTTTTTTTTCCTTTTTCTTCGTGAATTATCAAAATGAATTTCATATTGTTGATAAACCAGAGTGAAATATTGAATAAAAACCAAATCGAGGATAAACAAATCGAATAAACTGTTTATTCACATCTGTTTGTGTTGACTTTTCTTTTCCCATTCATTAATAATTTTGTTTCCCCATCGTGGAAAGTGAAAATACATATGCGAAGGTGGAAAACCGGAAGGTCGTCGACCGGTGGTTAAACACACATATTTATATGTATTAGTTTGTCTGTGAATGATCACTTTATATATATACAGAGTGTTAACCTACGGGAGAGTTGCCTCGGACAATCCGGCACAGTTGCTCAATTTTATGATATTTATGGCGTTGACGAGCGTCAAAGGGAGTTCCTAGACCCAGAGAAGACACGTCCGGATGCGGGAATGAACACGTCACGACTGGTCGACCGCCAAGGTCGAGCACTCAAACGGTATCTCGGTAAAATATTATGATATATCGCTGTATTTCTCTCTTTCTTGCATTCTTGTTATTTTCTATAATAAATTTCATTCTTACGCATCAACCGAGTTCCGACCTGTGGTTTGTTATAATTTTTATTGTCGATTAGAATAATTGGAACAAACAAATGCAATTGGTTAAACGTTTTTCATAGTGAATTGATAAGAATTTGCATTCATCACCTTTTCCAATTGTTTGTCAACAATTTCAATGGAATTTCGATGGAAAATGAAGCCAAACAATTGTTCATGTGAAAATCCAACTTTTCATAACTTTCCGATTATTCAGTTGTGTCAGTGAATGACTCATCACCAGTTGAAATTCAATTTGAATTCACACATTTCAATAAAAAACAAAATTTACTACTCAAAAATAATGAATAAGTGGAAAAAAATTGACATCAATTGCGAAATACCGAAAAAAAAAAAATCTTCACTTCCATCCCTCGATAATTCCCCAAAAAAAATTCCACCCATGAATAAACAATTTCCACGAACGATGAATCAAACGAAAGAAAGAATAAAAAAAACTCCAATCCTTCTTCGTCCGGAAGAGAAAGATGAAAAAAAAAAAAAAAAAACGTTAGAAATTTAATTGAAAGAATTTGAATAACGTGTTGAAACATGAAAGTTCATTCACCCTCCAGTATATATAGAAACACATTCTACACACAGACACTTATTAAAAATCTCGCATACCACAATGATGCTGATGATAATATCATAACTGAACCAGCCACAGCCACACGCACACACACACACACACACTACAATCACGAGAAAATCACCTAATGAAATCGATAGAAGTATTTGATTGTCTTCATAACGAATATCTCAAAGGCAAAATGACTCTCAACACACACACAAACACACACATGTAACAAAGTCTCTGAGGGCAATCAGTGTCACTCCATAACCATTATCTTATGGCGTCGTACTATATTATTCATATACCACACAGACAAATACACAGTCGCATTATTATAACATAATAGAGAGTGAGAAGTATACGAAAGCCAACTCACAAACACAACAAACGTAACGGCGACACGAAAAATGAAAAACAAAACAAAAGAACGACGAAGTATCGCGCTGAAGTGGCAAATGAATTTTTTGCTGATGAACAAAGTTATATTATAGAATATATCACGAATAAACATGTGGTTCGTTCACCCGCACTCTCTGCTCTCTTTTCTCATTCCATAAATTCATATTGAACCGCATAAGTATAAGAGAGAAACACAATATGACATGACAATCCGAGGATTGATGTAAATCGACCCGTGCGCGCTTGAACGCGTTCTTACAAGTCATTCGCCAATGAAAGAACTCGATCTAGAACCCCCCGCGTCACACACGTCACACAGTGTTGATGGTTAGAGGTCAATGCTCCGATAAAATTCTCGTGATTGTTTCTATGTGTGTTGAGAATGTGCTTGAGTGTCTGTTGCATTGCATATTTTTTCCTCTTTTTATACTTAACAGTTGAGGAAATTTTGAATAAATACGTTGCAATGACGAGAAGATGAAAAATTTTAATGGAAAGAATTATAAATGTCTGATGTTGTGAATCACGGTTCAGTGAGTTGTGCGTTGGATTTGGTTTATTGTATGTGTGAAAGAGTGATAGAGTCCGGATTGAAAATAAATTTCGTAATATTCATTGAGGGGATGTTTATTTTATTTTTGGTGGGATTTGTGAAAAATATTTTATAAGGAGAGGTTTTTTCCCGGGGTGGGATAAAAGAGCAGGAAAAGTATGGGAGATGAAAATTAATTTTAGTGGAAATCATTCATGCGTTGGTGAGAGGAGAAGTGTATTGATGATTGAGAAATCGTAACGACATGTGCGATGGTGGTGTAAGGGTATCATAGTTGCCTTCCAAGCAGTTGACCCGGGTTCGAGTCCCGGCCATCGCATATATTTTTTTTTCCAATATTTAATTCAGTCGTATTAATATTAACGTTGTCTCACTATATGTTGAAGTTTGTTGATTCAAATTATTAGAGAGAATTATTCATCAATTTATTAGAGCTCGGCAGTTTCATTGTTTTATTTTTGTTCGAGTCTCATGAAAAGTTAATCTGAAATTAATTATAAATCAAAATTGTTTTCTGTTGATATCCAATCTTCTCAACTAATCAAATATTAGAAAAATGACATTAAAATGAAATTTCAGATGAAAATCATCGCAGAAAAACATGAAAAAAAAGATTCATGTGCATGAATTTATCATGAAAATTCTCTTTACACTATTTCGAAAAAATTTAATTCACATTCACTGAATTCCCCAACGTTTTTCAATATTTTTATATACATTTTCCAATGTGAAGTAAAAAATGACGAATGAAAAAAAATATTGCGAGTGGTTTGCACGATAGAAAAGAAAAAAGATGAAATATGAAAGGAAGAAGTGGGTTGGTTGAAGAGAAAAAGAAAAAAAAAACACGCAAATGAAATGAAAGAAGGAAAAATATTTTATAAAAGAATTTATAAGAGTTAAAAAGCGGGAAAAGAATATGATGGATAAGAGAGATGCATTGTTGTGAAGTACACAAAACGACATTACACTTCAAATTCATGTCACTGTAAAAATCTTATGTATATCCATATAAATATTTATATACAAAAAAAAAGTATAAACATACATCACATGTTGTCTATTCGCCGATCTCATTCACTCGTTGTGTAATCGCACTATAATAAATGCTGCCAGTTCAATAGAGAGAAAAAAAGTAACGAGCGGAGATACCTCATGGAAAAAAAGGAGAAAAAAAAAGCCAGAAAAAAAACGTCACTCACATGTGCGCGATTATTTTCAATCATTAAATGATCATTCACTCATTTCATTCACTCAATTTATGTAATTTATTCAATTCATTCATGAAAAATTGTATCAAACACTTAATCACATTACTTTGATTATTTTACAAAGTGATTAAATATCGTAACAATGAAATGATGATTTAATTGCATTTTAAATAAATTAAAAACGACCCCAACATCAAAAATCCACGAACAATAAGAAATGAAACTCGTTGATTTATCCTCATTAGTGCCATAACAAGATCACAGTCATCACCTTTTTAATCCCAATTAAATAGCCCCAATCACGTCGTTGAAAAACACGTTTGAACCTGCACATTTCGCAAAGAAAAAAAAACCGACTGAAAACCGTTGAAACGCAAACAACGCAAATGAACCGACTAATAATTATTAAAAAAAAGTTCTTTCACACACAATTGAAGGATACGATTGTTTCACACAACCCACCCACACATTTTTCCCAATAACATTTAAACAATTAACAATAATTAATGACTCACAATATCTAAACAAACATAATAAAAGGAATGAAACAAGGAATATTGAATGTACCTCAAAGTAGGAACAAAAATGTGATGAAGATGAAGTAAATTCACCAACTTTCATTTTGCAATTTTACACTTTGCCTGTTTGCAAATGTGTCCACCATCTCTCTTTCTCTCCCTCTTGATAATTCTCTGTCACTACGCGTTAAAGCCATTCTCTTGGAATTCACTGAAACGCATAATTGGTCGGTGGCGTTGCGCGTGGAAAGTGCGCTGATGCATCGCTCAGTGAACTCATAAACGTGTGTGTGTACATTCTCATGTGCATATACATCTTCATATTAAATGTTGTATGGGGATAACAGTGAAGTGAGGGGAAATAATAACAAAAAAAAAATAAAAAATAGAATAAAAATCAAAGAGGGGAAGAAAAAAAAAATATGAAACTGTAGGAAAAGACGACGGAGTGAATGTGCAAGTTTGTGCGTGAATATATTCATGTCGTCATGTTTACATGTATTTCTTCACCTTGTTGTTGTTGTTATTATTGTTGGTGTCCCTTTCGCCAACGCACAACAATGCGTTTTACCGCGACAAATAAAATTATACGCGACTTGCGTTTGTTTCCATATACGTAATCGCACAATGTGCATTACGTGACATCGCCATTATGTATAATAATTGTTTATAATCATATGATATTTTTATTGTTCGCCAAAATATGGAGAGGAAGAAGTTTATGGCGATGAGAAGAAGTGATATCACATGAGAGAATTCGGTTTTGTTTAGAGAGAATTTTTTTTAACAGTTTCCGAAATTTTTCATTTATTTCCATTAAGAATTCTGCACTTGGTTTGTTTATTTGTTATGTTTGGTGGGTTTCAATTGTGATGGATGAAAATTCGAACATCTGATTCTCATTATTCTCCATTTTTCGAGTAATTTGTCATGAATAATTGCGGGGAGTGAATAATTAATTGAATGAATTGAATAATAAATGTTTAATAGTAAAATAAATGAAATTTGTTCTGAATTTTCATCAATTATTATCATAATTGATGCATTTACAATAATTGCGAATCAACGATAAATGTGAATTGATGAAACACATCACAATTGAGCAAAAAAAAAAGTTGATGATTAATAAATAAAATGTCACTTTGATATGAATATTGAGAAACGAAATCATCAGGAAATTCTTGTCACTGAGCAACTGAAAAAAACAACAAATAAATTCCCGGACCTTGAATCGAATTTTCCTTCACACTTGTGCACAGATTTTCATGCTTCACCCCCCACTCTCATCTCCTACCGTATTCCTGTTGTGGACACCATAAATTCAATTGTCGCTTCATAAAATTTCCTCTGTCACGCAGTGGCCGAAACGTTAACCCGTTATAACTCGCATCTATACAAAAGTGCCGTTTTTGTCAATGCGGTTGTGTGTTCAACGGTGTCTACGTGTTTGAATTTTCTTCACTGAAACGAAACGTGATGTGCATCCAAGCAGTATTTAAGGTGCAAGGTGAGAGAGAAAGAGAGAAATGTATTTAGAGAAATATTTAGAGAAGAAAGAAAAGAGAGGGACATTGAAATGAAATTTACAACGGGACTTGGTGAAATTGTTTTTGTTTGCATTTCCGTTATTTTATTATTATTTATTTCCAGGAATTTATAAACAAATTTATTTGTTTATCATAAATTCATTGAAATTATTTATTAATGGTGAATAAAATTTTGTCAATATTGAAATCTGCAATTGTGATTTTCATTAAACCCTTCTCTTGTACAAATTTTAATATATTTTTTCATTTATAGATTTATTCCCCATTCGAAACTTGTCATCCACCATATCGCGATCTCTCACGGTCTGTCATAAATATAATGACGTATAGACGTAACGTGACATTGTGACATACAAAAATACAAATCGCAATATATCTGTATGCATAAATATAAAAACATTACTCAGAATTTTCGTTTTGAAATGTTTACACTTTTATCTCATATTCAACATCTCAAACATTTACCGTTCGACTTTTATTGCACATAAACAAAAATACTGTAAAAAAAAAAATGCTCAGCAGCAGTGCAATGTTTTTTATAAATTCAACGGGGAATACAAAATCATCAACAATTTTTATTTACCATTTGTCGATAAAAAATAAAACATTGAAAAAATATTTTCCCTGACATTTTCATTTGTGACAAACTTTTTCATATCTGCATTAATAATATATAGAAATAAACACACACATACACATTATCCATTTGACGGTGAATTTATACTTGAATTAAACATGTCGCAACACGCAGTGGTAATTCACAGAAAAAAAAATATTACGAAACAAAACGAATTAATAACAACTGCGAATAAAAACATGAGAATTTACATGAAAACTTATCATCAGTATGTGGATATGAAAATTATTTTCTCTATGAAACACTCGTTCATGCTGATGTACTAACAATTCAATCAAAACCAATTAAAAATTGAGGTAAAATGGTAAGACAATCGTGATGAAACTGCAGAAGAAAAATTCAAAAAACAAGACAAGAGAAGAATTGTTTTTTCGTGAAATTGACAAAATGTTGTGAAAAGCTGGCTGAAAGAAAGAGCCGTTCGCTCTGATCTTGCGCACGTGGACGCACACATGTACACACACATAAATATGTTCATATACGCGAATCACGAACTTTCGGCGTGGGCCCTCAATGGTGAAATCGGAATTAACGAGGAGCAGCTGTCGTGATTTCACCGGATACAACTTGCCGACTTGGAAAGCAGAGTAGAAAAAAAAAAAGAAATCAAACAACGAAGAAAAAACCGATAAAGATTTCGTAATATGTGAATATCAATTAAGTCTTTTTAATGATTTGTTTATGATACTCTTAATGTTCTTTTTTATGTAGTACTCGACACGGAAAAATTTACCGCCAGAAAATATCGATGAATGTGAATAAAAATGAATTTTTCGTTGAAACAATTATTCGATAGGGAATCAAAACTGGAGAATTAATGTGAGAAATGTCTTGAGTGATGAAGACTAACACTACATCTGACACACACATGTGTATGTTTACGTTTTTTTTTTTTTCAGTTCTAATGGGGGAAAATGACTACGAAGGGAAAAAAAACTGACATATTTACAGTTCTTATTTTCTATGCCCTAAACGTGTCATAACCTGTCAGTGGATGTTTACTCGATAAAAATAACGAAGAATGTTAAAAAGACATGATGAATTGTTAAATATCATTTGAAATATTCTTGGTTTATTGAACTCGAGGGTGTGCGTGTGAAGCTTTTGGTTCAATGTACGCTTTCAATGGGGAAAGCTTCGAAAAATGCTCACATAAATTCACCACAATCTAATGACAATTAATTGCTGAAGTGTTCTGTTAGAATCGAAACTCTGAAACTTGTGTTCAATAAAAAAAAATTCACGATTTGTCATCAAGATAAAGTGCAAAATATGCAAACTCGTCAATTCATATTCACTATCCGTTACGAATAAGAACATGAAAGAAGACACTCAGAAATGGTGAGAAAGAGAAAGAGTATATTTAGTCACAACTGGATTCACGCCAAAATCATCAACGTAAATGAAATCTAGGTCTGCTAGTCATACCAAGAAGACACACATCACACTATAATTCTCTATGAAATTCACCAACATCTACGTTAAATACAACTCCTTTTTCTTTATCGAATCAACCAAAATTATTCCCATAAAATTAAAAATATATTCACAAAACCGTCGGTAAAACAGATTTTCAAAGATCATCAATGTGTAACAAAATTTACATCCTCACAATTTAGATACGGAAAAAAAACTCTGTCACACTATTTCGCGGGAACAGCAAAGTAGAATCGATCAATAAATTGTTAAATTTATCTATCCCTATTTTATAAACAAATAACTCAAGTGAACATACCACAGTGAACAATAATAAGAAATCGAATTATTATTCACCGTTCAAGTGAACTATTGACATAAAAGTAATTTTGACTATCTTCTAATACCATTCGTTCAATTCTTTCCATCGTTTCTCAATTATGCAACAGAGTTAGATTGATATTATGATATATAAGTACGTGTGTATGTGTGTCTGTCTGTCTATCTGTGTTGGTGTATGTAAGGTCCGGAAAGCGATTTTGGCCCCGGCGGCGGAGAAAGCAAAACCCGTGAGTTTACTTTGACAGATGTGCGCAAGCATTATCCCTCACAAAGACGTGTACATTTGGTTATTCACTACGATGAAAATACCCAACGTCCATGTTGTTCATAAATTTGCTAACGGCAATTTAAGATTATTGATATGCCTCGTGTTCAACAAAAGAAACACAATAGATTGATACTTTAATCTTTGCATCATGAATAAATTATTATTTTTTATTTATTAACAGATTGAAGTGGCGGTTGGAACGTTCCGCGACAAGTTCAAGCCTGCACAATTTCTTACCGTTATACATTACAGCTCTGGGCCAACGTTACGGATTATTATCGCGTTCTCTGAGATCACGGTGAGCATTGCAAATTTAACTATGTAGACACAATCCACATCCCAAATCACGACATCCCTTTTTTTATCATCATGCAAACAAATTTTTTATTTGTTTATTTAACAGAGATATCTGAATAAGCAAATCATGAACTTCGACATTCAATTTTTCATCGATTTATTTGTTAGAATTCAAGCACATGGACTTTCACACATTAAAAAAAAAATGTTTCAACTAATTTTCTTCGTATAATTAATGAAAAAATGAATAATTAATACAAATCAGAACTTTCTTACAAATGTGATAGGAAGAAATATTGAATAATTGGTAAAATCGTAATGGAGGAAGTGAAAAATTGAATTAACGTATGTGGATGTACATGAATTGATCGATAATTTAAGAAACGCCATAT
Organism: Meteorus sp. PSUC_FEM 10030008; assembly: GCA_018881525.1. Lineage (NCBI taxonomy): Eukaryota > Metazoa > Arthropoda > Insecta > Hymenoptera > Braconidae > Meteorus > Meteorus sp. PSUC_FEM 10030008. The sequence continues at coordinate 13,365 of JABMBR010005266.1, forward strand.
TTGATGTTGCTATATATATATATATAAAATGTATTGAACGTTGAGTTTATATCTATATCGGATATAGCACCGCCCTCTCAATGTGCTCTTGAACATTTGGAGACTCTCAAACTTCCTGTGAAGTGTCTCGCCACATACTCACTTATATACACCTATGTAATGTCTACATATACATCTACATATCTCGATGTATGTAATTGTAATTGTACATATGTATATCGACATGTATCTACAAGTACTCACCGGTGGTGATCATCATTCACAATCGACAACAATATCCACCATTTCAAACGGTTTCGTTCTTATTCCTCACAGTTTTCCGTCTCTCTTTCTCCCTTTTTTCAACTGTGCATTTTTTTTTCTTTCTTTCGCTCTCATTCTATAAAGACACCACGTGGAATTGAGACTCACCTGAAATGACACAATGAGAAATTATGGATGAGTAAAAATGATTCGACAGACGATATGACGAATTGAATGAAATTTGGGTAGAGGCACGTTGAAATGCGGAGGAATTTTTTGGGAATTGGAGGTTGGGAATGTTTTGTCAATGAGGGATTTGAATTGGAGTAATGGGTGAGATGAAATTTGTTGGTTGGATTGGAGGAGAATTGTTAGATTGTGGAGTTGTTCAATGATAATCGAGTCAATTTTTTTTGGATTCTGGAAAATTCCTGTTCAAAATATTCTGTTGTTTTCGGGATAATTTTCGTTGTATTTACAAAGAAATGCTCGAAACTTTTCTATAAACAATGGTAATATTGGACAGTTTTTAATATTTATAGACGAAAATTATAAATAAATAGTCGGAATTCGATAGACGTTAGCTAATCAACAGAATCTACTTCGCTCTTCAATTGGGTCGATGAAAATTCGATTTATTCAATACAAACTCACACATCGCCACAATAAACAGAACACAGACGGAGTGTCCAACAAGTAGATGAATAAAAAAAACATCAGAACAACTTTCGTGACTATAAGTGAAAAAATGAAACAAAATTCGCGAAAAAAAAAAATTGTGAAATTTCGTGAACATTTTTTGACTCTCACAATTTCTATACAAATAATTTTTTCATTTACGATACTCACGAGTTAAATAACTAGCGACTGATTATTCGCAATATTCAATCCCTCTTTTTATCTTCTCATCCAAAAATAAAATGAAAATGAAGCGACAAACCATAAAAACATTTCTCTGATTGTAATTTACGTGGCGCACGTTCATTGCCACAACGTACGAGGCCTTTTATAGATTTAAAACAACTCTCGCTCTCTATAAATGGAGGGAAAAAAGGGCTTACCATTAAGTGAACGTCACACAGGTATACGTGTGAGTGTCGTGTATGAGTATTACGTCCACACATTAACGCACACAATCTAAAAAAGTTGTGTGAATTCAGTAAAGAGAACTTGGAAAATGAAATAACAACATTTGCTATTAGAAATGAAAATGCTTCGAATTAGTCTGGAAAAATATCAACTAAATGAATTAAATGGGAGAATTGAAGATCGTAAAGAAGAATAAAATACAAAATTGCATAAAATGATAACAACAACCATCATCATGGACGCTCGTCCTTACTTCCAAATACGTAAAACCTGCGACGAGTCTTGGAGCACTTTCCATCCTGACCCAAATAATCTCACAATTTTTCTCTCTTCCTTCTTCTTTTATTTTTTTTTCTTTCATTCATTCCATCATGAATCATCGGCTCATTCTCTTTCCCTTCCTAACCACCAGGACATTAAAAAGAAAAAGGAAAAACCCCAAATTAATACCAAGCCATAATTGAACATCAAACTGAACATGAAATATTGACAAACAACAATTTCCCATTTCTTTTTCATTGTAATAATCATGAGTTACGATTTTTGATTTATAAATTTACAGAAATTCACGTCAAGAAACAAATTTCCCCACATTATAATGAGCAGAAAACGGAAAAGAAAACTCCAAGTTATTCATTTGCCATAATAATTATTTTCTTCTCGACTATTTTAATTATGGGAAAATGAAAATGTTATGAAATAATAGAACGTGGATCACGCGCACACCTTGAAAACTCCACAAATCTTTTGTCTATCGGGCGTGTTTAATGTTTTTTTCCCTCTTCCAACCATTCGCACATGAATTCACATTCTTCAACGTCATAAAACATAAGAAATTGTTGCAATTGTGAGTGAATTTTTGCTCTGTGTGTGTCGCAATGGGAAGTTCTCGTCTCTCTATTCACCTCTGTCTGTCTCGCAATAGCGCTGAACAGCCCCTCGCCACCCCCTCGCTCTTTCTCGACGTCGTTTCACTTCAACTAATTCTTCCCCTCTCCCTTTTTTTCTCTCCATAATGATATTTACATTCGTTTTGCACACAACACACACACACACACACACACACACACAAACACACACACACTACAACACTTTTTTTCTCTCCCTTCACATTGTACAAATCCCATTTGCCACACAAACACGGAATTTCAGTAAACAATTCTATCGCATTTCGTTTTTTTTTTATTTTTTTTTTTTTTTCATGACCGGAAGATGCTCTATTCACAAAACAACAGCATGAGAAAAAAAAGAAATTAATTGATCCGAGAATAGTGAAAATAGAAGAAAAGAAAAAAAAATAAACATTCAAACAATGGTGAATAATTGTACCAATCGTGTTTGCAAAATACTCCTTAGGAAACTACAAAACATGTTCGTACACGTTTGGACTTGTAATGCACAACACAAATAAAACATGAAACAATAACACAAACTGTAAATTTTCATCACAATGAACCTTCTCATCAATATAATTAAAAATTTAACTTAAATATATCCGATTCATCCTCCTTTGCATTCATCCTCCAATTATGAATAAATAAATCATTTTATAATAATAATAATTCACACGATTGAGAATCTCTGATAAAATATTTGCATAAATCGTTATCCATCAATTTTGTAATCAGCATATCCATCAAATATTCACCTCATTCTCAATCGTTTCAATCTATGAGTGGATAAAGAAGATAAAATAGATGGGAAAATTCTCGATTCATGTTGCGAAATTATATTGCCTCATTGAATGGTAGGGGGAAAGAGAAAAGAAGACAAAATTGTTGGAGGATGATTGCAAAAAAAGATGTTCATACCAACAACTCTCTATTGCCGAGCGCAATCGGTGAAGATGTAATCGCTGTCGATAAAGTAGATGTCTATAATAAAAATGGTAGAATTGTGCGGTACGAATGTTTGCGACATCTGTTGGTGATGAAAATTATTATGACCGGCCTTGCCAAGGCTGTGGGCCATCGAACTCTTGGCCTACTGACGTTTACCACGCAATATACAAATGACACTAATGCTGCCATACACACAAACACTGGACACTTGCAGGTTGTTTTTTTTCCTTCTACTCTTTTTCTCCTTCTTTTTCTTCTTCTTGGTTTTTTTTTTTTTTTTTTTTTTTTTTTTTTTTTTTTTTTTTTT
>JABMBR010005267.1:0-16799 GCA_018881525.1 Meteorus sp. PSUC_FEM 10030008
TTATTTATATATATATGTCTATACCTTTATATATCAATATTTAATATTGGTGAGAGTATGACAGTGTTGAAAAAATGAAAGATCAAATTGGAAAAAAAAAATAATGGAATAAAAAATTATGATAATAAATAAAAATGTCCGAGGGAAGAGTTCTCGAGCAAGACCTTGTGTCGCGCGCAAACTCACTCCGATTTATTCCAACCCGTTCATGTACGCGCGTATATGTGTGAGAGTCAATATATATATATTTGTGTAGCTCGCCGATGAATCGTAGATATATGCACTTGAAACACCACGTTGCAATGTATCCCGAGGCTTATTCGAGACTAACCCCCCACACGGTCACTGGTGGCAACTCAATTCTTTTCTTTTATTTTCCTTTTTTTTTCTCGTCTTCTCGTTTGACTTCAATGCGATCGTAGCGACAATACAACACACTATTAAGCAACGTGCCGACAATTAAATTCAGAGTGTAATGATTGTTGATACAACACTGTATTGTCAAAGTACACTTTTTAATATTACCATGATGTTGCTGTTGGTATTTGTATGATTATTAATGTTCATATGTTTTATTGCGACAGTGAAAATAATTTTGTTGCACTTTGAAATAATTTTATAACACGTGTCACGTACACACACGAGCTGAGCGGCGCCTGCTTACTCCAAAATTCTCGCTGGTTCGCTGTATCGCCGTGCACGTGTTACACACACATATATATATTAAACATATACCTGTGTATTTATATGTGAATATAAACAATGTTACTGACGGTTTTATGTAGATATATTCGTATTTATTTGTATGCATATATAAATATGTTGTTATATATGTATTAATTGGTATGTGCCGCGTATTGTGTGTATTTGCCTCAGTGTTTTGCTTTTTTTGGCAGAGGCGTGGTTGCGGTCTTTTAAAAACGACGTTTCAGTACGCGCTGCTCGAAGCTCAGTAAAGGAATGGCCGCTCAGCAATGGTCTACAGCCCCGAGGCGTGGGAGGTAGCTATGTCATGTAGAGGGGAGAGGATTGAGGGGGACATAAAGTGGTGGTGGAGAGCAAGGGGAGAGCTGGTTGAGATGGTAGTGTGGTGAAGCAGCAGATCCCCACCGAGCATTTCTCACTCGACGAGTTTTCATGTGGAATATATTCTACCGAATGAAACACATACACTTGGTATAGTGATCCGATATAGTTTGTAGTAGTGGTGATGGTATAGTGGTGGTAGTGATAGTGGTTGTGCGGTAATATACACACTTGAATCAACGTGTCTGTAAGAGTGAAACGCAACCATTGAACGAGTCACGTGGCGAGAGAGTCAAACAGAGATGGATATAAACTTCAGGGATGTGTCTTTGAGGGACGACGCCACTGTACTTTGACAATGCATAATTGTTTGTATTTGATTTTACCAATGGATGTCTGATTTTTGGAAATGGAAATTCCTCGTTTGTTTGTTGAGGAGAACCATTGTGGTTTTGTTGTTAATGTAAATTTTGTTCCATTTTGGATGTCAATATTTTTAACAGTGTTAGAAGTTGCAGGTTCTGTTTTTTGGTAATGGATTTCTATTTTAGTGAATGACCAATCTATTGATGAATGGAAGTTTTTTGAGTCGGTTCGGTGCTCTCATTTAGAGTAATCACTCGTGTTATTGCACTTTTCTTTGTATAAAAATTGGATTTCACGTTTGATAAGATAGACACAAGTGGATGGATTTTCCAATCTTTTATCATTTCTATTGAAACAATTAATCATCTCAGAACATTACAAGAAATTATTGTTAACAAGCTTGACACGTTGATACATCGAATGTACCTTCACTGAAAAAATTATGAGAATAGAATTCCAAGTTGGGAAGGACCAGAAATTTTCTATACTCATGTAAGACATATCATTTTCATCTCGAAAAATCACGAATTAAATGTCAAGAAATTCGGATAATATTTTTGCTAAAAAGCAAAAGTACAAAGAAATAAAATTTTCCCATAAGAATAATTCCAGTCGTTTTTCTTCTTTTCCTTCCGTTTCTCCGAATCCAGAGAAAAAACCTCCACAAAATGCACTCGCATAGTTGTGAATTGTCAAAAATTCCTCAGCAATAAAAACATCATTCTCATCCTCTCAAATAATTTTTTTTTTCCTTCATTGAATCAATTGTCTGATTGAGTAATATGATCAATAATGTCTCCATTATTTCCGAGAATAAAACACGGGATTTCCAACACAGACAACACGATAATGTGTTTGTGCCAGTGTTGGTCGATAAAGGGAGACATGTCGTTCAAAGGAAAAGACGAAGTAGAAGAAGCAGAACAGACGAAAAGGGTGCCAGAGTGAAATTGGTAGCGCGGTCTAGTAGATATAAAAAAAAAAGACAAAGAAACAAAAACGAAATCGGCCACAAATATGAAATATCACACATGTGCGTATTGGGCCACGAGAACAAGCTCAAACTAGCTATAAAAAAAAAAAAATAAATCGACTGACGCGATATAGATACGTGAGAGTGACAATGCTAAAATGGGAATCGCACGCGCACGTTCACATACTTCAGTATTTATTCACGACATTCTCAATCGTTTGTACATAGACACAACGCAAAGTCATTTAGCTACAATCCATACATTCACGAAAGAATAAGAAAAAAAATAATCACGAAAGCGGTGATGACTCGATTTATCTATCGCAGACCTGAATATTATGAAAAATCTTTATAAACACTGAATTATTTTTATATCTGTTCAGCGCAAAATAGATTTAAATATTTCCACAAAATCGTAATTACACAATTCGTACCAAATGTACACATAACAATATTTTTTATTCGTTTTCGTGAGTAGAAAAAGTGAAACTGAAATTAACTGTAGGTGAGCACGTACATGTGAGATAGCCACACAATTCATTGATAAGATTACAGGCTCCAGGCATGGCATATCCCATCTATGCTACCTTCTCTTTGTAATTAAATTCCACATGTAAACACAACTGTACAACTACTGTATCACGCATATTTACCTCCTGCTGTGCGCTAGTACAATAGACACAACCATAAGTTTCTGCTGCGTGGAAAACATTACAATAAATAAATTATTCTCGGTATATAGAAATAAAGGTGCACACAAACGACTCGTCCTAGACGAGTCGCAACCGGATAATACAGCCCAAGGCTGTCTGGTGCAACGAGTGTCGAATAAACGAGCACACATTCGCAATTTATACATATCTAGAAAGAGAAATGTGAAAGAGAGAGGAAAAATTTTTATATAATTCTCTGGAGAATCCCCAATTACGAATATCGACTTCCAATGCGTCCCTCGACCGAAAAGTTCAATGCCTTTTCCTCTTCCCCTTGGATCATCCTCCTTCACCCCTCTACTCTTTCCTTCCCATTGCCACCCTTCTCAAAAAATCCGTCGAGACGCGACACAAATGCCACGTATGTGTATAAATGCCGGGTGTACACGCGCAGGAAAAAAAAATGATTCACTTCGGCTCCTCGTCCCACTAGCTCTAACGCGTGTGGACGTCATATGAGAGAAAGGGAAAGTGCAAGAGGGGTGCAGATATGACGAAAGCGGGAGAATATGTGTGAGAGAGTAAGGACGAAGAAGGGAACACAAGACATACAGAGGAGTTCCCCCTGTTGGCGTTTATACTCGAACCCCTCGACCACGTTGGTTCATATAATAATTTGGAGAAGTGCCCCAGACATTTGCGTCAGACAGCAGTGAAAAACATTAAGGGGATGGCCGGAGTTTGTCACCCTATCTCACTGTATTCTTAAATTTTTTTGTTTCATGTTTTGTGTTTTTTTTTCTCCTTCAATTTTTTATTCTTTCATTTGTGCATTTTTCTTTTTTCACTTTGCGTTGTAGAGAAATGAAATGTGTTATAATTTCTCGAGATTTTGATGATGGAAATTATGAGGGAAAACGATAGGCGAGGGATGATTTTGTTTATTGTTAGATACTTATTACTATTATAGCAATATTTTCAGATTCGTATTAATGTAGATGATATGAAGATGATATTGCTCGAGCATTATTGAAATTGGTTTGTTACGATAACCATCTGAAAAATGTTTATAGTACAACAACACAGAGCTACACATACGCTGTTTTATATATTCGTACACAATTTCTTTACAGTTGCTGATGCATTCGTCTGCGAAAGACTGCTTACACAATTCAAGAATGGTTGAAGAAAATATTCTAAAAATTTTTAAGTTGAGGACCGTAAAATTGCAGTGATGTCATTGAACTTTTTCATAGATAAAGTTGTGGCGAGTATGAATATTTTGCACATTCAAATATTTGTATGATAAATTCTACAAAAAAAGAAGTACAAGACTTATTACTTGTTTGATATCGTCCCTATTATTTTTTGTCTATAATTTCTTCAAAACTTGATGCAACAGTTGAAATGTTGACACTGTGAATGTTTACGAAAGTCCTAAATAATTGCACTATGTTTTGAGTTTGAGAATTTATACATCTGATGTATGATTTTAAAGTTTAGACAATCGTATTGGATAGTTTAATCCGACGCCAAGGTCGACTCAACACATTAATGAGCGCTCAACGACGTTGCGACATTTGCGACGCAAGTTGACTTTTGCAAGCGTCTATATATACATTTATACATGTATATATATGTATACTTGTTGGGGCACAAAAGAGAATTAATACGTCGCTGGTGTATATTTTGTGACGTATATGTTCATGTTACATAATGCAATGTACAATGAACGAAGTGCAAAATACACGAGACTATATAATGTGCCGGTATATCAAGTGCATGTTGAAACGATGATTAAAAATTCTGAAATTGATAACACGAAACTCTTGAAAACACATGACAATAATAGCAATAATGACAAGTGACGTAAAAATTTTTTTTAATATTTTTCAAACATTACGTTCTTAAAAATGAAAAGTATTAATTGTCCTGCACTCTAACAAATTTTTATTCACTCAAAATAAAAAATAAATATAAAACGTTAGTAAAAGTGTATGTATATATGAATAAAATATATTTAAAATCTGTGGAATATTTCATGGAAGACGAGACGAATGGAAATGTGTACATCAGATGAAACTGGAAACTCGTATAGTGTGCGCGAGTCTGAGCGAAGGTGTGCAGCCACCCGCGAGGTAAAAGTACTGCGACAGCACTTATTCGTTTCCTGTTTGCCAAGAGTGCGCGTCGTCACGACTGAGGGAGACACGAAACTCGGCATAAGAAAAACACAAGGGACGTAGAACGAGAAAGAAAGCAAAGAGTGAAACAATGAGTAGAAACGAAAAAAAAAATGGTACAGCTTAAAGTGAGGACAAAAAAAAAGGGAGAAAAAGTGTTAATACGACAAGACGTAAAGAGAAGACGCGTGTTGTAGCACGTAGAACACGTATGTATATTCATATTGATTTTGGCTCGCACGTGCGTTTCATTTTATACCTTCATCAGTGATATTGGTAAGAGAGGGAAAAGAATGCAGGGTGGTACAAAAAAGTTGTACGTGGTAAAAAAAAAAAATTGTGGTTTCCTCAACCATTTGGAGTAGAGTTAAAGGTGTTTCAATACCATCCATTATTTTCTCTCGGATTTCTTGTAAAATCTTAGTACCTTTCTCCCCTATTCAATCTCTCACTCGTCCCATCCTATTGCACAACACTGAACTGAGAATGAAGAAATACAGGAAAAGATCTCCCTTCCTGAAAGTTCATGTCACAATTGGTATTGTTACTATGGCGGTAGTAAATGGGTTTATCAAGTATCGCAATTTCATTGAGAATATTATCCAAATGGGTGTAATGTGTTAATACCATAATCGTAATATGAAAAAGTCTTTTAATTATGCAATAGAACAGTTGTGATGACCGTCCAATCTATTGTAGTCATAGCAACAGCCGTCAGAGCCATCTGTATTTTGGTTGCTATGACTATCGTTACGCGACAACAGAACAGTTTATCGTGTTTGCGTTTGACGATAATTAAATCAGACTTTCAATGGGATTTGATATTAATCATTTCATATTATCCAATATGGATTTGTTGGAGGAAATCTAAATTGGTTCCCTTCATGATGAAAAATTGTTGCGTAATAGTTATTAATAACTGGACTGAAATTATCGTCTACACAGAATTAAATATCGACGAGTTTATAATACTCCTGCTGATATTTTTGTTCCAGCAAATACGAACTCTGAATTGGCTGATTGATCTGCAAAGTAGCATCAATGTCGAGTATTTCTGCCATTAAAGACGCTAAATTTTTTTTCGATGATTAAATAAAAGTCATAAATTTTATATGATGATGGATTGGAGTTGATTTTTTTTTTCTACATCATTTCACGGAGTATATCTAAGAATGATACCGCAAAAAAGTAAACGGAAGTGAATGAGTATAAACCAAAGCTAAATTTAGAAACCATGCTTGCGGTTATTCTCTTTCTTCCTCCTTTTCTTCATCTTCACATACTATAAACATCAATGCCACGTGTGTTTCAGTTAGGCGGCTCGTTGATTGAACCACATATAGAGACACTAAGTACTTGAACAGCTGACTGCCAAAACAGCTGAAACGAAGGAAGATGAGAGTGAGATTGGGGTGGAGTAAAAGGAAGTTGAAGAGGAAGAGTACGGATATGACATTTTCTTCGAAATTTTTACCGCATGTTCTTCGAATGTCAATCAATACTCGTGCAAAATCCCAGCGTTATTCCGTCTCTAGATATCGAGTGAACAATCGTTGGAATTAATTTTTTAAACAGAAACTGACTCATGCAATCAACGAAGATCCAAGTGATTCTCTTCACTGTTTCTACTCTAACGAAAATGCAGATGATTTTAATGGTGACTCGGCAAACGATTTGATTACAAAGACATCTACAAATTTTTTGCAATCTAAATTAACAGAGAGAAAAAATTCTTCAATTAAACATAGCGCAATAGCAAACCCAATTACTAACTGTACAACTGTTGAAATTTATGTATGAATCTTCCAAATATTGAGAGAGTCCAAACATGATGAGTTTATGTAGATTCTACTCCGCTATGAAGAAAACTTCATAATTCTGTTAATTTCCAAAGTAGTGAAGCAAAAAACGTCTTTAAAAATAAAAAAATTTCACTCTGATAATTCTTATCAGCGTATAAAATTTGTCTTCGTTTCTCAACATGTCTTTCACCTCTCACTCTCTCTGTCTATCTCCTCCCTTGTGACTCCCATCTATTCCCCTACCCATAACGTGCAACCGCCAAATGAAACCCGAGTTCCTTCCTTAACTTACTGTACGAGTTGGAAACAATAAAGCAAAGAGAATGCATGAGGCATTATGCACGATCTCAATGTCCCATTGTTAATTGTTACATTAGGCTTTTAATGCATGCATGTTACAGTATAATAGTATACATTGAAAAGTTTGCCATATCAACTACAAAATGAAGCGAAAAAATACCGATTGATTAATTAGTAATGAACGAATGCTGTATAACATCATTTTTATTTTCTGTTGTGTTCACATCATACGCAGTAGCTGGACAATTGTATTATGCATTTTGCTACAGTGTAAAACCCATTGAAAGTTTATCAATCGACAACTGTAATTTATAATGCACTGGGTATTAAATGCGGTAGATAATAGATACGAAAATCGGATATCGAACCACAAACACACGACTGGGAGTCGTTATTCTCTCGTATCAGTTTTTGGGATGGTTTTCCGCCCATGACTTTTGCTCTTATCTTTTTGTCTCTTTTTTTCCCCACTTTTTTCGTTATAGGAAATGACCCAGTTATTTTCCCCATAAAATTGGAATTATCCACATATAAAGCAGATGAAAGAGGACACATTTGAATTTACGAGTGTTTTTATTGTGAAAAATTTAATGAAGCTATTGTCATTATTTCTCATTATTACCCCAATTTTTATTATTCAACAAAAGTTCCCCTGCATTTTGACGCTCATGATTATTCATAATACTCGACAGCGAAAAGGAAGATACAAAATTCCGAAACATAAACAAGAAGGGAAAATTGTAGAATATGGTTCAACGGTTTATTCCATCCTGTGCACTCCATGGTTTTCCCCAAAGATATTGCATAATCGATCCGGACGTTGACCCCAAGAGTCTCATGCGTAAAGCCGAACGAAAATATATAAATATCGCATTGAGTGTTGTGCATATTCATCTATTTCTTCAAGTTTAACATTCGACACAGCAATGGCACGCGCGAAATTTATCTTACAACACATTTACGTGTTTTGTACCACTCATATCTCAGGGAATCCTCATATCACACTGTACATCCTTGGATTTCATGTAAGACTTCACGTCAGTACTGGGTGGCAATTTGTTTGGCTTCCGCATGCACGACTATGTGGCTGATAACGCGAATACTAACCAGTGAGCCAATCGTCGTATTTCTAAAACTCACGGCATGAACATCGTGTTCTACATCATTTGAAACAATCACAAACTTCCACATCTTCAAGGAGCGGAATTTTATTCAAATTCTCAATAAAATCGATCAATCTGTGATGAAAAATATTCCATATGATGAATAAAATTCCTGTTCCTGACAAACTTGCCATTTCCTTCTATTTAATATATAATATTGAACTATATTCCAATGACATAACATACAGGGGAATGAATATAATCTTCAGTGAGTCGTAACGCGTCATGTCTGCGTAGAACAGACAGGGCAAAATTAGGGGGCAATGCACTCGGGCATCCAACCCCCTGGACATGCGGAAATGACGCTGCTGATGGATCCGGACCGAGGGGGTTGATTGATGAAGTTTCCCCTTAACCCCTCATCCCCGACTTCCGGCTCTCCCCCAGTGAGGCGATTGCTAAACCCATGGAGACCCTTGTTGACCCTGATTTTCAACTTAAGCAAGAGAGACAGAGAAGAAGGAATAGACTTGGATGTATACATTCACTAGGTATGGACAATTTACCAAACTTTCTTCCTTACCTCTCTCTTCCTTCATCCCCTTAAACCGCTTCACCACCACTATCCCCTCAATGAGCAAGGATTAAGGGTATGTCAGTATAATGATCCTACCAATTCCTCTTGCATTTATCCTCTTGGAAATCGAAAATTCGTCTCTACGAAATTTCATCGCAATTGAGAAGTGGAATTGTTGTTGTAATTATGAAATAGCCGAAATAACCAGGGAAATAAAACAAATAGAAATTCGGTTGGGAGATATAATTGTTCGATATAGATAATGGAAAGGATCCTGTAAACGATGGTTTAAGCTCACATATCAAGACAAAATATATTTCGGTTGTAAGTACCGTCGGTTTAAGTCTAGATACAAATCCTCAAGTTGATTGTTTCTCATAAGAATCCGTAGCCGGTCTTGGTGCTGGTATTCACGTTGCTGATTTTACATATTTGAACGTTTTCGACATTTTATTGGTGCACTTATACTACATTCGATAATGATTTTCTAAGTTTTGCATTGCTAAGAATCTTGATGAATTGTCTTTCTATTTATTTAGTGAATTATCGTTTTTGCTTAGTGAAATGCTCATTTTAATGCTGATGGATGACAAAGGATATTTCATCATATTTTTAGTTGCTGTTTATTTATTCAGCGATATTTATCGTGATGGTGGAGTTCAATCGGAGCAGAAGAATGTTGGATGTAAATGTGAATTAAAATTTTATATCTTGATAAATAACGTTATCAATATTTATGTCAATAAAAGCCTTGGAATCGTCCAGGTTTTATAGACATTAGAAGAGTGAAACCTAGAATCAAACGATAACGAATTATACGACTATAAAGTGTATGTTTGTGTGGGAATGTATATACAGGATTAGTTTTAGTAGCTAGTGCACGACGTAGTATATAGTCAAATAAACCAACTGAGGCCGAATGTGATGTGGTAGTTCAAAATGTAATTGACATCTAATCAAATAATTGGAATTGCACCTAAAATACTTGGAGAAATAATTTTGTTTTGCAGTAAAACTTTGACGCGTGAGAGTCATAAAAAAACAATTTTATTGGTACGAAGAATAGAATAAAAGTGAAAAGGTGGTAGAATTCTGTGAGAGTAAAATGAGTTCAACCGAGTTAATCGACAAGCTCGTTCTCACGATTGAGTGCCATGAAATATAGAAATAAAAAAATATAAAGGCAAAGTAATTGTCGATGGAGCAGAAAGACAAATCGCGAACGGGAGAAATGCAATTAAAGGACGACAAAGGCAATTTTCAGATGGTGTCAAAGGAAAAACACCTGGGAACAAATTGTACACATATGTGTGTTCACAGCAGATCCATAGATTGAGAGAAAAAATAGAGAGATGAAGAAGAATCTTGGGAGGATCGAAACAAATTGAATGCCTGAATCGCGACAAAAATGTAATTGGTCTGTAATTGGAAGAAGAGGAAAAAAAAAAGAGGAGAATTACGTCTGCTGACACGTCCAAATGTGTTCAACAGACCGTTAAAAATTTGTCGATTGATAAAATTGAAAAGGAAAATGAAAAATAAAGAAAAATGAGAATCACTGCAAAATGCGACGTCCAGCCACCGATCTATTTCCTCTTATCGTACTTTTGGGAGTTTATAGTCTCGTGATGAAAAGTTCTCCGCAAATATATATGTGCCAACAGCGAGAAAAAAGGGTAAACTTTTACGAAAATAAAAGACTGGCCATTTTTCAAATCTTGACACCCGCGAGGACACGGTAAGAAAATGGATCGATATCTTTAACAACTTTGTTGAGATTGTTCTGTGTATATAACAAGACATCTAACTTTGTTCTGTTATAATCAACAAATATTTTCATGTTCTTTTTTTTTCGGTCAACACTCAGAACCTCTACTCAAGTCAAGGAATTTGATTTGGACTTTTCATGTATTTCAACACCAGATGATATGAAAACACAATATGGAGAAATAACTGAGAACCCATTAAGTTTGGGGTACAATATTTTATGAAAAAATCTGTTGCTTTTGACCTCATCTACGACGTCCTAATCGGGATACGTCACATAACGAGTGATCCTGTAGGAATAGATCCAATTCAAAATGTACATGACAATGAGACCCCACACTGTGAAAAATATATCAAGTGAATTCTCTAAATTAAATTGGCGCTCGTTGCTTATTTGTGGCATACCAATTTCAATCAAATCCTCTTTTTTCTTTCTCAGTTCATAAACCCATACAAAAGATCCATAAAACTGTGTGTTCTTCCTCTTAAATAGTCCAATATGATTCCACTACTCTCTGAATAGCGGCAAACAGATTTGTGGAGAGTCATAGCGAATACGATTTACATATCTTCAATAACATGGCAATACCAGGAGGTAAATCTAAAGAATAGAAAACGTATGTGACAACTGATCAACACAATGAGTGTTGTCCAAGACTAAAATGATGATGCTTTAATTGCTTTGTGTATTTGTCAATTGTACTGTTCTTGGTTGATATTATATCTCCCATAAAACTCACGATATCTATTTAGAAACTAGATTTTCCGTCACCAATGGAGGTCGTGAATACAAGAAATCACAATGCATGACGTGTCATTGAAACGCAATGACAAATAACAAAATTTCCTCAATGACTTTTTTAAATACAGTACCACAAATAGTCCGTGACTGATTTCTACAAAAGTAAAACATATGAATTACATTGAAAACTCACTATTGCACTACGTAATCAAGTTAGAAATTTGGCGAAACGAATTCTCCATCGAAAACAATAAAAAAAGTCTTCAAATCCTGAAAATTATTTATGAACCTGGATAAATATTAATTTCAACTGTCTGCACAAGTACTCTACTGATTTTCATTTTTTGAAAATTACCTCGCGAGCCAAAATAATTTTCCATTAATTTCCATTAATCTTTCATCATTCTTCATCATTACTTATTTATCAGAAAAAGCTCCTATAGCTATCTAACCTTCAGAATACTAAAGTACTCTCACAATTCCCATACTCAGCAAAACAATATCATTGCCAACCTTCTTTCATGAATTATTCTCCACTGTTGTTTTGCAGGGGAAATAAAAATCCAACACGATTTCAACGCAAATCTGTCGAGTGAAAGACATCACAAGTTCAAACAATTAGAAAGAAAATAGATCAATTAATCCATTAGAGCAAGTAGTTTCGCTTTCGAATGCATTAAATTTTACAACTTGCGGTCTCATTTGGCCTATTAAACTGTTGCGAGAACTAAATGGAAAGCAAATAAATGAATAAATAAATGAAAGTCTTGTAGATGATCGAAGCAGTGCGGACAGTCGAGTTCTTATTTGGTTTCCTTGATAAAGGCGTACATTCATATACATATATATACACCACAGTGACACGTCTCACTTACTTTTGTCACGAGGCCGCGGAGACTATAAAGTCACGAGGGATCTACCGATGTACATCGAAGAAACAATGATCGGTAATTACCAAGCGAAACTCGCGTAGCGAATAGCGACGACGCCCGACGAGCCATGAATATTCAAGAGGTACCGTAACGACGGAATAGCAACCGTTTTTGCTCCCTGTGCATATCTTCTTCTGTTTCGCCCTATCTTTCTTTCGCTCCTTATCTTATATATGTCTATGCGCCTGTTTACGCCATGTCTCTAACTGTTCGCATTTTACCGCTCGCGGGGACCGCCAGCACGTTTTTACTTTGTGGTTTTGTTCATGGCAACCGCAGAAAGAAATCACTGCGGTCGACATCACGACAAACGAAACGAGAAAATGTATTTTGCGCTCGCGCGCGACACACGTAAACATTATCGGATTGCTTTATGTTCACCCATCAAATGACGAGATGACTTTCTCACCCAAACGTTTAATCATGAAACTCTTAATTTATTCAATTCCACTCTTCTCATTTACAGTTGGTGGTATTTTATTTCATTCAGCATCGCTGTCGTATCATTAAACATGTTTAATTTTTATTCAGTCAATATACACACGCGATAACCGAGTAAAGTTATATTTATTCATGATTATAAACGAAAGGAGAACTATTATTTGTATGATGAAAAAATGATTTTGATGTAATTCTATGAATAATATCCTGACGAATAATATTCTTGGATTAATACCCACGCACTTTCCATCAGTCTCATCGTAAACAGTAAATAAAATCTCTACTTAGTCTATCCATTTGAATTTCTTTTCTATTTCATTCGAATATAAACATCGGTCAATCGACATCTGTGGTAAAATCATTTTTTCAATTGTCCTTTTTTTCCTATTATGACATGAAATATTTTTTCAAGTGGAAGACAAAAATTATATTTGATTTAGAAAAAAAAATCATTTCCGAGTGGATGGAATTCTTCAATCATGATGAAGCTAACCGCAGCATAATCGCAAGTATCACCACGACATTCCAAAAGATCTAACCTCTAATCTTATATCTGATAAAAATCACGTTATTGTCTCTAACTTTTTCTCCGATGACAATACTGAGATGCAAAACCCACACAACTATACATACCAATTACAAATATTACTATAACTTTCGCTTAAATTACCCATCTCTGTATGAACATTACGAAAATAAATTCCTACAAATATTGGAAACAACCACACACAAAGTGAATTTGTTTCGTGAAGAATAAACACAGATTTAATACGCTCAAGTAGTCAATGTGAATTATCTTCTCAGTTATGCAGTCGTCTATCAAATTATTCCTCTCATCGGATGTATAAAATATTGATAAATCATCATCCCCCTTCATACGGAGTTCACTCATGTTGAATCCAAATCATTCTCGCTATGAGTAACCAAAAAGTTAGGCGAGAAAAATGAAAAGTAATATATGGAATGATAATTTTCGAGTACGTCACGCAACCAATATATCGTGATATATTGACATTGTATTCTTATATATACATATGCATATAGTCGTGAATCGGAAGACGGTATGACTGTAATTACCGCATGGTGACCGTTACTTTCTGAGTACCACGTCGACGATTACCCTCTTCGTGACTGCCAGACACGCTCGTTTCATAATTTTTTTTTTCCCATTTTTTTCTGCGCGCTTCTATGCAGTTACATTAATAACGCCTCGCTGTTAATGGTCGCGCAAGCTCGCCCCCACCGCACACTCCCATTTCCGCATCACTCCAACCCTCCAATGTATACAGTGATGAAATTCTGATTGCAACGAAAAATTTATCTCGCAACCAAGTGAAATGCAGTGAAACCACTGCGGGTTTCATTATAAATCATTTGTATATTTAGTTGGATGAGTGTATTTATCGATGATTTATTATTTAATTTATTCCATAGAGAATATAAACGATTCTGTCACTATTAATTGTGATTAAATTTTCAGGAATATGTACTTCCATTATGGAAATAATTAAACTAGAGTCACATTGATAGAAGGGTTACATTTGATTTTTTAATGTACGTAAATTGATGCTGGGAACCTGGTGACACAAAATGCTTGTGATTAACCTGTTTTGTGTCATAATAAAATATTGATAAAACCGTGTTCGCTCACTTCTATTCCAAAAATATTTCAAATGGACTTAAAAATGTTTTATCTAAAAATATTCAGCGACTCAAATCACCTCTGATCATTTCCATGTCACAATTATTGATTGCATTGTCAACGACTGTGAAAGAAAAAAAAAATGAAAAATTCACAGTGAAAAAAAAGTTGAATGGTTGAAGAGAACCGTGAAATCGCTGACAATCATCAAACTCACATGCTGTACCTTTTTCCCATCCATTTTCAATATCAATTTCAATTTCGTATGAACGATCTCGTGTATCTATTTCCGTAGAAGGTGTATCGACATTGTCAGACAAAATATAAGAAACATCGAAACAATGTCAGAAGAATCAGAAAAAAAAATGGAATAGACAAAGAGTTTATACATGAAAAAGAAAAATGAGAAACAAGTGAATATGTATAGAGTATGGAGTGAAAAAAAATAATGGAAACCCTATCTGGCTAGACGGGTAAACATAAAACCCAAGTATATATACACAACAACGTATACAGACACGAATTTTACGTTTAAACGCTATCGCGTCACTATAAACACGTTTACGTCTGCGGTCGTATAATTCTGGCAATTAATGGATCCGCGATAAATCGCAATATTGGCAGTCGCTACGAATATAGTGATATGCAACTGTATGAGAGATATATTCGCTGAATAAAGACAGATTGATTTAGTTTCACTTATCTCAATGTGTTACAACTCGTGCCAACACATCAACAATAATCATTGACTTGGCCATACCCAAGACAAAAATGCAGACGTCTCTATTATACAATCGCATATTTCAATACAGCCGGATTTCCATGAATTCCCTATTTTGTTAATCTCAGAATGACATAAAAATTTTCATCTCCAATTTTTCTGATTCGTTTGAAACATTTGGTTCCATTCGATTGTGAAATTTTTCATTTCAATTCAACTACGCAGTGACCTTAATTGCGATTCAATTTTTTTTTCCACATGAAATATATCAACCGTAACAAATCGTGACTCTGATCATGCAATGAACTAGCCATATTTTTTCATATGATAATATGAAATGGCGTTATTGAGCCCAAGCGGAATATTGAGAAAAAAAAAGTTTTTTTTTCCATCGCACTTAACCTTTCTTGAAATGTCAAATTTTTAAGTGAGTTATGTTGGAGTTGTCTTTCACTTTTTCGAAGATTTGTAGTAGAAAGATTCACTCGAACTTCAAGTTGAGAATAACCACATTATCTCACTGTCATTATACACCATCAAAGTTCCAAACTTGGACACACTTCAATGATTAAGAATCAAAGATAATTATGCATAGAAGAATAATACCAACTGCATCACAAAGAGAAATCCTCAATCACGAGATGCACATCATACAGGTGTGCCTGAGGCATATGCACCGGCTCTAACCTCTATATTCAACATAGACATAACTCGATGCACGTATAACCATTCACATGTAATATACGTTTAGCATTCACGTTCATTGTATATCCATATACGAATCACAGGGAAAATATACGGAAGCATATTTACGATCGTCATAAGTATAAATCCAAAGTGAAAACGCCCATCAGAAATCACACCCAAGATAATTACAAGATTTCTACAGGATTGAGCGAATGTTATCGAAGATATAGTCGTTATGCAGATGCTACTAAAATGAACATTCAAATTAAATGTCGTTGAGTACTTTTTTTTTTTTTAATAAATGATTACACGGAAAAGGTCATTTTCGCTTGCAAACACATAACAACACTGTGGATAATCACAGTGTCATATAATATTTTTAATTGACGATAGAAAAATGAAGGTACATAACACGAGAAATGATAGATTTATAATTCACATGATGGCTATTTGAGATTGCAGAATGTGGGCGGTGACATATCGATTTCTCTTGTAAGCGACGTCGCGACGACATAAGTGAACTTGTGTGCAGTGCACTATGCTTTCTGTGCGATATATATATATGCATATATATATTATATATATATACAAAACGGTATAGAAAGAGCAAGAGGTTAAAGTGATCGCGCGCGAATACACAAGGGGAAGTCCTTGGGAAGTGGAAGCGTTGAAGTCCGGAAATTTCGCATTAACGATTCTCTGATGCATTCTCGGACTGTACAAATACCGACTGTTACTCTTCATTCAAACATTTCGACATTTTCAATTGAAATTCTGATGGATAATCCATCATATGAAAGAAAAAAAAATTGAGTTTTGGTATATGAGAGCGTATACAAAATTGGTTTTTTTCACTTTTTCACTTTTTTTTTTTTTTTTTTTTT
>JABMBR010005268.1:0-16793 GCA_018881525.1 Meteorus sp. PSUC_FEM 10030008
TGAATTTTTTTTCATATGAATATATACATAGACGTATACATGTACGATGAAGAAGGAAAGTGTCGTCAAGATTTGCGCTTTGTCCGTGGCGCCTCGAGGGTTTTCCACCGCGCAATCGTGTATACACATGTATACATATATATATATGTGCATAGATGTATAGATGCGAACGAGCGTAAGCCTGAAAATCTCTTTTTTTTTGCGTGTTAGTGCCGCCAAGAGCACTTGCTTTGACTCCGAAACTCAGAGCCTGACTGAATGCCTCTCTATACGCCGAGTACGTGCTTGCAAGTGCATCCTGATTTTTCGAACTTCTTTGATTATTATGCGCTTCGAACTCTTCACATTATTATTCTCTTTTCTCTTTTTTTTCTTCTTTTCTTCTTCCAGTTTCATTCCTTATTTCTCTTCATCTTTTTATTCCCATTTTTTTTTCTCTGTCCTTACAATTTTTTTTCCTTCAGGCACCTGCATCGACTCACTGCGCCCTTTCATTGTCACATGCAATTCACCCTCTGTAGAATTTTTTCCACCAGTCCATAATGTATTTATCCATTTTTTTTTCTCCGTTTATATGAAAAATTTTATTCAATTCGTTTGTCTCTTATCCTGTTGACGGTTATTTATTGTTATTTAATACAAATTGTAACGCGTATGTGTTATTTTATTGGTCATTTGGTGGTATTGAAGGTGAATGATGAAATATGGCGACGTTGATAGGGAAGAGACAGAGTTGAAAAGTGTGATTAAGGATATAGCTTGGAATAAAGAGTATAAGTTCCTTGTTCACTGTGAAGGCCACCCTCGCATCAGGATGTATATATAGATATATACACAAAATCAACGAGGAGGAGCATCCTAGAGTCCGTTGAGGATCCTTCACTCTCTGCTTCGTCCTCTTACATTCGCGATCGTTGCCTTCTCTTCTGTGCAACCCCGTCAACTTTCCCACTCTTCTCCAATTCTCTCTTTCTCTTTGAGTTTCTTTGCATACACTTTTTTTCTTCTCTTTCATTTCCAACAGATGTAACAACCCTTTCGTTTCATCTCTCTTTCACTCATGTTCACTCGCTACTTCCACTTCCAAATTTACTGAAGACGATTTGTTGGAATGGAAGTGAATTGTTCACATTGAATCTGTGGAGAAACTTTATAAATTAAGATTAATACAAATTACATTGTTGAAAGTTATTTTTGTCATGAGATTGTCAATTGTGATTATAAAAATTGAAATTGTTGAAGTCGTTTTATACTCGTCAACATATTTTATCAACGTTGAATTATTTTCAACAACCAAATTTCCAATATTTTCAATTCATTTCATCTGATTCGTCAACGAGGAGAATATTTTCATGTGAAAAATTTATTTTCAATTTGACTCGTGCATGATTCCAAATATTTTCATTTTCTTTTCGAGCTCTGCATTCTTTTCTCGTAATGTCAAGTTGATTCGATGAAACTTGATACGATCTTGGTGGTTTGATGGTAGGTCAACAATGAGGTGAAACCAATTCTGTGTGTAACACCACACACCATCCTACATAAGTAGTTCAGGTAGAGAAAGAGAGAGAGAGAGAGAGACTTATAAAGACTCCACTCTGGCTTCTGACGCCTTGAGAGCGTCAAAGGATCGGTAGACTAAGTAATCCGATACTTTACGCACGGCTTCCTATTTTCATTCGATTTTCTATCTCATTTCAGCGACCATAAACCACATCTCATCTATGTGAAAAAATCGTGGTATAATTCCTGATACATGACACATACACAAGCATGATGTGACAGTCATGAACTAAATGGACCTTCAGAGCAAATAAAATTCAAAATGATGAAATCCATCACAAAGACAATTCTTCATCGCAAAATATTCGAATCTTCCCATCCACCACACAATTTTACATCTCAAAAACAATTGTCGATCCAATTTTTATCCAAAAATTGATCAAACCTTCTCAATTGTTATTCAACTTTCACATTAATTTTCTCCTCTTGCCCTCGGAGCCTCAGTTGAAGTGAGACTTATGATGAATCACACAAATAATAATAAAAACAAGATGAATAATAAAATAATTCCGTAAACAATCGTTCATCCGACTTTTTTCACTCATGCATTGACCGTGTGTGGTTATTAAAAGTTTTACAGCCGAGATGAATGAAGCTTCGTTCAATATATTTGTTACCACCAGTGATGGAAGAGTAGAGAAAAAAAAAGCGCTGAAGATAAAAGGACAAAGAGGAATGTGAAAAATAAAAATTCATGAACCAACACAAAATGGTGGTTTTGGACGGGGTATTTTTAGTGAAAGGAAAAAATCCAATTCAACGGATCATCCATACACGTATGGACACACAAGTACACCTACTTTTTACGCCTATATATATTCTGTGGGGGAGGATAATAGTGATGATAGAAGAGTTTCTCTCCTACTCATCACAATACAATTCACGTTTCCTTAGTATATAGTCACTCGACGTGGAAATGAGGTGGAAAACCGCCGCCCCGCCGCGCGTCGCTCGCTCACGCGCCCACTTTTGCCTTCATCCAATTCACCTTATTTGTTCAGGATTCTTCAATCTGTCGGATTTCTTGCTTTTATGTGGTTTGTGATATTACCATTATAGAACGAAACGACCTGATGTGCTTCACATCCGATTGTGGTTATGTGTATACATATGTATACTTGGTTCATGCTCCAATGCATCCACTAGTCAATAGAGCATTTTGTAGAAACTATTACGTATGTTGAATTTGTGAGGGTTTAGATATTGTGAGAATCATGAGCAGTATATTTATGACAATTGAAAACATTGATGGAATAACTGTAGAGATGAATTGGAATTTTTTAATGTTGATTTACTCATTTGAAATT
Source organism: Meteorus sp. PSUC_FEM 10030008 (assembly GCA_018881525.1). Lineage (NCBI taxonomy): Eukaryota > Metazoa > Arthropoda > Insecta > Hymenoptera > Braconidae > Meteorus > Meteorus sp. PSUC_FEM 10030008. The sequence continues at coordinate 2,871 of JABMBR010005268.1, forward strand.
TTTTTTTTATCAAAATTGTATTGTTTCTTATTACATCGGTGGGAAAAATTTGTTTGGGAAACTCATTCAATTTGATCATTAGCAAATATTTTGGAGTTATCATTGGTAGTGGAGAAATGAATGAAATAGACCTGGCGAGTGTTAGTAGAGAAAAATATTTCACCACAGTACATGAAAGAAAAGATCTGTGAATAAAGAAAATGTACGGGGGGACACAGGTGTACTCTATAGAACTACGAATTATCCAAACAAAACATATCATACAACCGTGAACTACTGTAGTATACAACTAAGAAATATCTCATGAGCATCACGGAAACGCGGTTCGTTTCCCACAATCAAGATCCTCCTTCAAATACTAATACACAATTGATTATTATTTCTAAACGGTATTACGCACTATTGCCACATTTAATCATCAAAAATTCCAATTTATTTCTCTTCTACATTCACCGCCAATGACAAATAAATTTCACAAATGATTTTTCAACAATAAAAATAAATAATACCAAATTACAAGCCAAAAATGCAATCGAAACATGTGAAATAAATGAAAAATATTCGACGTATGTAACATCAAAAATATTCTAGTCACGTATGAAGTCATTTATAAATTGGTCAGTACAAATGTGACTAAATTCCCTTCCATCCACTTGAACAAACCCTAATCGTATGTGTTTCAATCCTACTCATATATTTTCCGTCATAAAGACACACGAATAAATGGCAATAGAATATTCCAACATTCAGAAAAATGTCCAATAATGAAACACTCCAGAATCGATAAACGAGGAGAAAAATTGATGAAATGCGATGGAATAAAATTGGAAAATGTCAAATATCAATTGCTGAAGTGATTGAAATTCACGCATATGTGTACATCAGTGAACAAAACAGATTCTTCCAACCAAGTGCAACGATTTCAATATCGAAAAATTTCAATATGAATATTCATACTGCAGTGCGTTCTCCATGAAAAAGAAAATATTCCATACACCTGACATTTATTTGTAGAAGTGCAATAGCATCACAGATACATCAAAAAATTTCTCATGTTACATTTTGTCTTTTTCGAAATATTCCACAATACACATAAGAGCAAGAATGTCATAGTCTACCAATCTGCGATCAAGAATTCCATTGACAATCGACTGAATTTCATGAGTAACACCAATGATTTCAATATAAAAGAATGTTCCAATGATGACACAACAATAGATTTGTATACAGCATTTGAGAAGTGGTGAATCGAGTATAGATGGGACATCAGAGACAACCAGGCATCGCTCACATACACACACATATATATAATAGGGAGGTGAAAGGAGCCCTTTAAAGCACAATGGCGTTCAATGTTGAAGGAAATTAGCCGCGACACTGGTGGTGACGCCCGTTGTCAACAACAACCCTATATATAAACGGATATCCAGGGCATTTGAATCAACGCGTGGCTGATATGACGCGATAGGGATCACAAACGATTGACTTGCATGAAGACAAATTAAATAAATTACGTGGCAATGAAATCTATCCACAAACACATAGAGAACAAAAAAAAAAATTTACAATGTTGATAAGAAAAAGTGTTGAAACTAATTTTAGAATGTTAAGTTTTTTCCTTCACTTCTTCTTCACCATCTTGAAACAATTTGGAGATGAAGTATACAATGTACAAGTATTAACTATATATAAATTTTTGCGCTTGTACGTGACACTAAACAAAAGAGAAGGAACAAAAAAAGAATGAAAAGCAGGGAAGGAAAAAAAAATGGAGAGAAACAATGGAGAGGTACGACAACGAGTACGTGCAGGTTGTGAAGAGAAGCATCCGATATATGAAGGAGGGAAGAGCAAACGCGCGTCCTTGCTTCTTCTCCACATTTATATACAGATATATAGTTATACGTGGGTGTGGGTAGTTTGGAGGACTCAAACTGGCAGACAGTCTCACTAATTACGCTGTGCCTCATTAGTGAGAGAGTCGCCGGCAGAGAGAAAGCTCAAGAGGGTTCTACGTGGACACGTACACAACGTTCTATCTCACTTCACCCTTTATAACCTCATTGACAAAATGATTCTTTTTATCGTCACTCTTTTTTCTTTATTTTTTTGACTTCTGAAGAAAATTCTAGGATGGAAATGAGTGGTGTAGAGTCAGCTGCGTAGATTCACACGTGTGAATAATTACAACAGATTTTTATGCAACATGGTAATTATCCTGGTACACTCGAAACGTATCGTTCTCATTAATTTCTGCGAATGAATGCACATCAGAAATGGATGAAATTTCAATCGATCCCATTTTTTTCTCTCTCCATTCAATTCAATTTGGAATTTCTGTTCTAGGTGAACACAACAAGAGAAATCCGTGATGGAGTGCGGAATATTTTGAATTCCCTGACTAATTTCCATCAAATAAATTCTCGACATCCTGGAATGCAACTGTTCAATCAGAGTTACCATAAATCATAGCAAATCCTCAAACACATCCACCCATTTCCCATTATCTTCAATAATTGTCAACATAAATTTATTAACGTAAATAATAGTCATACATGTCACATAACTATTTAATGCAATGAGTATGATTTTCTACTCCATCTCCAACTTGGAAATATTCCATTGAGTGTATACAAGCATGACGCTTTGACAGCGAGAGGTAAAAAGAAGTTGTGCAACAAAGAATTATGAGAGAGAAAAAAAATAAATAAATAAAAATAAAATGTGGCTACTACCTACCGCACATCAGTAGCTCGGTAGCCAGGACATAGAAAGCACTGGTAGGTTATATAGCATTGGGTATATGTAGTTGTCTTGCGCCACGGCATCAGGGTCCCGTGCGCTAGCTGTTTGAGTGTTTGCAGACCACTCAAAGCACGACCTGAACGAGCGTGCGCATATAATATATATCTATATGTTAGATAGAAAGGATGAGAGAGTGAGAGAATCTCTTGGAGAACCTGCCGCGTCCATTCGCACAGGCGCACTATACACATTTATATTGCCACACACCAGAATGTGTATGGTGAAGTATATAGGTACCAGAAGAACGCCAGTATAATTTGTCTAACGAGGGTCGTCCACCTGTCATTTGAATGAATAACAGAGACATGGATGGATAGACAGATCGGTAAATGGTTGCTCATATATATAAATACCCTTTTCTTTTTATGTATATCTTTTTTCTTCTTTCTATTCACTCATTTCACCCATTAACATTCATCAGATCAACGTGGAATTCACCAGAAGTATTTAATAGTATTTATTCTCGCAGAGTCAATTGTATTTTCACCAATGCTATTCCCACGATATGAAAGAAATAATCGATTGATTGAAGCTACTCTACATCTTGTCACAGGATGACAATTGAATTTCATTTAAGACCATCAAATTCGAATCCTCGTGTTTTCACATGGATGAATGATTGTTCATGTTTGGAAACTCATGGAGTTGATATCACTTTATATGAGCTGCTGAAACAATAAATTAGCGAAACCACTGCTAACGATGTCCTCATAATGAGCCTGATTTCAGAAAAATGAAGAATTCTGTACTGCACATGAATGGAGTATACCATTAGCAATTAAAACAATGAATAATTAATTTTTCATTTCAATTTTTACACGTTATGGAGGTGACATAGGATTGCAATCAATCGTGAATTCGAACATGGAGCGAGAATGAAAGGAAGTGAAGGGACGGGTGGAAACGGCACGTTGCCAGAACTAGAGAGCAATTGCGAGGGAGAGAGAGGAATATTTGCTAATTGGATAATTACAGCGTGCACCGGGCTTGTTTTATAATTGGGCAAAACGTACAAGCGGAGTTATATAGCACAGCGTCACTCGTTGATCGACGTGTCAAACAACGAAACGTTCGGAGTCACGCCGCTACGTGACAAACTACCCTTGCAGCTAATCCAAACGCAAATCCCTTGTATATATCGTCCTCATATTAACACAACCACCATATACACCACCTCCAATTCCATTTATTCCTGCATTTGGCCTCTACTGTCCCACGTAATACTTCTATATGATGTATATTTATAAATTGCTCTTCTTTGTGTATTCTATTAATTCCCTGATGATTTCACGCGACCCATCGTTTTATCTCAACATCAAAATAAACATATTTATTATTGAGTTTTATTGAGTCAATTCATTTTTATCACGAACGAAACGGTGGTGGTTTTTACGCTTTCTATTGCTCCAGAGTAATCAATCCTGCAACTCATCATGTACAATGTCATGTTGGCTGCAGCCTATGATTCTATATGAAGTGATAATATACTGATCTTATGTAAATAGTTTACTAATTAATTGTTCCCATTGATTGAACAATGGAAGAAAGTGCATTTGATGCTCATAATGTGTTGTGTTCATTAGCAATAATCAGTAGATCAAGTTTATCAGGTTGGGAAATGATCTGTCCAGAAAGTGTATGAGGAACACCGTTTATATTGTTCACTTCTGATCATCAACTCCTTCATATTTTCAATGGGAGGAGTCTCAAGGGGGAGTTCTTGAAGGAACAACAATGGAATAAAAAAAAGAATACAAATATCAATGTCATGATATGAAGTAAATTCACGGATTCGAGGGTTATTTTATAATTGCAACTCTTTTCTCTTTACGATGCTTGATGAATATCTTATTTGCTGTGGATTTTAATTTTACTCCAGAGAACACGAAATATATGAGGGTGGAGGATGGACCGACAGAGGGGAATATAGGAAGAGCAGGAGGGATGAATGTTGAATTTTGAAGAGCGATTGACTGAGTGACTGGCTGTTGGATTCATGGGGTTGTTATAAGAGCACCCCCCAATTCTCCTTTGCATTTTCCGTTCTAATTTTAATGTGCCACCCTCGCAAATATGTATGTGCAAATACTGGGCCAAGTGCGATAGCTCTGAGTCCATTTCCGACATTCAATGTCAATCAATACAATCGACCTTTAAATACTACAAACACGTTTATCATCACTACTTCGTTTCAGCTTTTTTCGCAATACCGTTTTCTAAAATTATGGCTCTCATCGTCAATCAAAAGAAATAACTTGACGCAACTACAAAATTTGCATTCGAAATTTTCACCCTACCGTTTTCTTTCTCATCTCATCATTCTTGTTGTTACTTTTTCATGGAAAATAAATATTTCATTGACTTACCACGCGGCTGCTGGTAAGGAGTCGGCAGTAATGGCGCTGGTGCATACTGTCCTTGGTTTCGATTCGTGTTCGTATGGTGGCTACAAGTTATGAAGAAAAAAATAGGAATGATTTGATGCATATAATCGGACAAACGTGATTGAAATGAACCAAATGTCTTTTTACCCTATCATGCGATGCCCAGCGTCACCAAGTGACGCATTTTGTTTCCTGGGCGCAAAACCAATCTGTGGCTTCCAATGATTATCCGTACCACGATTCATCTGTTCAAAGTCTTGCGGTTTCAAAACACGTAATGGCTCTTGGACACCTTTCAATCGTTTCGCCACGAAGATGAAATTATCAGAATATTTTGGATCTCGGTATCTTACACTGCAATGAAATATGAAATTTTGATCGATTCTCGTACTTTAGCAGATAGGTTTGATAAGTAGATGAGTTTGGAACCATTCGAAGTGTGCGAAGCATTGAAAGCGGATTGTTCAAATAATTTACCAGTAAATCATGTTGCTTCTCACGGGCAGCCCATTGATAGGTGATGGTAATGTAGCACCTTCACCAACACAATCCTCAGCTAATAAAACAACACCGCGCATACCATCTATTGATATTTCAGTCTCAACATCAGGTTTAATGGAATTCTTATATAATCCCTTTATAAAATCATAGCCAGAGTTGTCAGGTCCAACGTACAGTCTGTCATCACCCCGCATGTTACGTTTCCCTGTAACACAAAAGGATGAAACATGATTATTATCACTATTCAGAAGACGAGATGGAAAAAAACACGAATGAATGAATACAAGTCAAACATATGTTTGATATATGAATGATTGTGTGTATATAATGATAGGAAATCAGATCCCAAGGTACGAATATAATATAATGTATAAATATAATTTACTTTCTGCATCTGTTAATCCATCGTAATAGGGCTCCAGAGCCTTGAATAATCGTCTCTCATCGACGAATGGCAGTAGTGCAACACCTTGCCATGCGAATTTTTTGCCATTCAGATCAATTTTGAAATCCTCTGGATAGAAATCAATGATTGGTGATTTCGGATCACTCATTAATGGTGACCATGGGTCAGGTACATGACGTGAACTTGCAGCAGGAAAAACACCCATCAATTGTTCGAGTGGTCGAAATGGTATCGTGCCTCTCTCGAATTCTGTAGACAGTCCACTTATATTGATGAAGTCACTTGCAAATGGCGCATAATGATAAGGAAAATACCATTTCCACGACGCACATCCTTGATAGTAATACCGTAATACCCAACACAATCCACGTACATATTGTAGTGCAACATTATTACGAAATTCCAGGTTGTCTGGTGTGACATCGAACTTTGATTCGTAATAACGATCTTTAAATCCATCCTCCCATAAACGTACTTCATCGTTTGCCTGATAATCGTCTTCTTCAACGTCGTTATGAGCACGTTTAGCACTGTGGTTATTTGTCTTTTCAGACACGAGCATTGATTCTAATGCTGTGGTAGCATTGACACTCTCCAACGCCCGTTCATTTGGATATGAATGGAAATTTCTTCCATGCATGCGCATTTGAAATGCTTCATATCGTGCATTCTGTACCGGTTTTATTTCACCACCGATAGCTTTTGGTGCGAATTGTCCAGTTGGTATCCAATTGGGTTTAAAATTACTGATTGCCTCCAGTCGTCTCTTCTTATTTTCTTCACGTTGTTTGAATGCAATTTCATTTTGTTGCCGTTTTTTAAATATTTCGTCTTCCATTTCACCCAATTCTGATAATATTAATTGTACTCTATCCAAATTAACATCACCATTTTCAGTCAGAAATCCACCAGTTTTATAAACAGTTTTTTTATACAAATTCACAAGTCGATCGATTGCTCCTTCACGTATTTCGAGCGATGGTAAATGTGGTAGAAAATCATTTCCTACGAAAAAACACATGAACACCCAATCGTCTATAGCACGCTCGAAATCATACTTAAATGGCAAATTGGGCATCTGTAATTCGCGTTCTAGATATTCACGTAAAACATTGAGTCTTACAAATATAAATTGGCACTCAGAACCAAATGCACATTCTTCTTTCTGTTGATCTGGTTCAGAGCCTGTACAATCTTTCATTTCGTGACCTAATTGTCCACAAATATCACACGGTCGTGGTTTATTTGGCTTAAATTCTTCACGAATGATTGTGAAGTTCGGCTCATGTGTCGCTAATCCCAACATTATCAAGTCAGCATCAGCACCGCATAGTACGTGTTGCGTATTCGGATCGTGATCGGGTTGTGCTGAACAAAGGAACAAGATATTCATGTGATATTTTGAATTGATCGTACAATAGTCGACATATTCCCTTCTATTCCTACTTACCCCTTTGGCGACGAATAAAATCCATGATTTTATGTTCACCCTCACCGGGTACATTGGCATCGCTGAGAATAACTTTGATGTTTCGCCATCCAGGATCGTTATTCAACCGTTCATGAACATAATAATGCAAACATGCTGATAACCGCGCCATGAATGGAGTACCCTGATTATCAATTGTTGAACAATAATGGAACCATATCAAAATAATTACTTTGTTCCATAAGTTTTCACCGTACTACTCCGAACTTACCGGTGTGATACAATTACTGTCGAAATGCTCCCCCTTGGGTTTCTCAGGTGGCAAAAAAGCGCCCTTCAATGCCAATTCTGAACGTATCCTATCCATTTCTGATAATTTTTCATTTGTTTCTTTCGACGCACGAAATCTTCGAGATCGTTGTTGATTCATTTTAGCACGTGGTGCCTACAAATATTATCGTGGGATATAAAAGGGATGTCACTAAATCAATTAATTGACATATCATTGAAAATCCTGAAGACTTACCACTCCGTCAATTGCCATATATAAAAGTTTCCTCGGTCTTACTATGCAAAATAATCGGTCAATACATTCGAAGATAGCTTCCATCATTTCTTCTTCATTTTTGGGCGCCGGTCTGGAAACATTAAAAAAATTAATATAATTGAATGTAAATGAGAACGATGACAATATTGAAATGAAATGATTGAAAATGTTTATAAAAAACATTGATGTTCTACTGACTTGTCCTCTGGATGTGTACACGGATGAATAATTCCGTTCATATCAAGATATAAATTATCAAATTCAACGCCATTCGGATTAGGATCCGCCGAATTGATAGGTACTTGGACTCCATCAGCGTTGATTGACTATGAGTTTGAAAAATAATTACTGTCAACAACAATCTTCGCAATAATACAAAACATCAGTCTAAATATAACCTCAAAACGTAGATTCCCTTACTTTCTGTTCAATACATTCCACAATTACTGATGGATACTTTCGGCTCAGCCAACGGAAGAATGCTGGTACACCCATTATCCAGGTTTATGTTTGAAAATATTAACAATATGTAACAGTATCAATGGAATGTGTTTTATTGAATTATCAAGTAAATAACCGTGTGTGAACAACGGTATTTCCAAAACACACGCGCTACAACACTGCCACCTAGCCATGTTTTATGAGTACTACAATTTGATCATATGTTAGTCATGGAGAAGGGATGATTCACAAAAAATCTGAAAGACAGCACCACCAACCTTTTCAATGAGCGACAATACTAATAATATTCAAACATTCTCTATTTTCGTTGATAAAAATATATAAAATAGTGAGCAACAGTTCTATGAGGAGATTTACATATATTACAGAAATATTGATTCAATGGAAAACACTTCAATATAACAAAATGAATTGTTCTTGATAAGAAGTGGGATCTCATAAAGAAACTACTTCATGCCGTTGGAGAAATTCCACTGATGTTACATAGGATAAAGAAGATATAAATGAAAATAGAAGAAATTCATCCTTCAATCGAGATAACCTGCTCAACTAAAGTACACTCAAATCATAACTTTTTCTGCGATCTTTCATGTGTGCCGCAACAATTTTCAAAAATTGTGGTCGTTGAAGGAGGTTATAAGACATTGAAAACATATGCAGCATAGTTTTTTGTGTGGCATCAATACCACTCGACAATAAATCATGGGCCAACTCAAGAGGTGTCCCGAAATCACATTCATCAGCAGCGATGGCTGCCAGTCTCACAACTTCCCCAAGTTCACTCATATATTTTAGTTTCACTTCCTCATATTCAGCCTTGGCTATTTTATCCAATACTTTTTGGAGCTGACCTGTCAGAAAAAAGAATATTTTTATTTATTCTATATATGAACTTTTGCCTTGGCTTGACAGATATTTTGAATTAATGTTCTATGTTGATCATTACTGTCAGTTGCTATCAAATCCCTGTATCCAAGTTGTGTCTTTTTGTCATAGGGAACAACAATTCCTGCACCGTGAAATGTTTTTGTCACAACTTTCCGATCTCGCTCTCGCATTTGCGTTGAACATTTCTCAATGTTTATTGCGTAATTATTAGCATACGATGTCAACATTTTCAATAATGCTGCTATTCTGCTCTTGTCGAACAGATTGGCCACTTTCAATCGTTCATCAATATGATATCTGAAATAGAATATTAGATTCGAGTAGTTCGAAGACGAGAATTATATAAAGAACCCTTCCTTGTTGTAGAAACGGTAGAGTACATACTTGACAGCACCGAATATATTTGAGGCTACAGATATCACTTTACAACTAGTCTTCGCTGAATTTTTTGCAACAAAAACTGGTTCTTTGTCACATTCATCACGCCAATAGCCGTAATGTAATCCTTCTCTATCGTTCCCTTTCAGAATAGTCTGAAACGTAAATCCATCTATCAATAGGAATCGTCGATCGTTACTATTCATGTATCAGCAAACTTTATCTTCCATCATACCTGGAATTCAGGTGGATCATAAAAATATCTCCAGTGACGCAAGAATTTCTCTTTGTCCTCATCTTTCTCCGGAATCTCTCTAATTATGCCATTCAATACATCAAATGGACCAACAAGTTTCAAATCAACTAATTTCAGAGCTGAAGATGGATCCTTCTGCGATATTGAAGTACAAAAATCGAAAAATTTATAGAAATCTTCTGGCATATCAAACAAAAATAATTCCAAAATTATTTCTTTCGCCTTGTTTATATCGTTGAGAGGCTTCGGTGAAAAATCCAATGTAGATTTCTTGTCGACACTCGATGATGGTAATGTAACGTTTGCGACTTTGCCCGCACCATCACTCGGTTTTTCACTTCCGTTTGAATTGATTGTTGATTTATCATCCAATTCATCTTTACGAACTTTGATACCATCATCTTTAGGAGTCGAATCACCAAAATCTTCGTCCCCAGTTGATTCTGATGGTGAAGGTGATATGCAACGAGCATCTACGACATGGGAGGGTTCATCATCTTTTCTATGCTTACAATGTGATTCATCTGTCTCACTGAGCTCATCATCTTCTTGATCCTGTCGATCTTGTATTCTACGTTTCGTACCTTTTTTTACTATTGTTTCCCCATCGACAGTTTCTTCCTAAGGAACGACAATAAGCACAAAAATATAAATGGTATATATATCAATCAGATAATAAATACAAATTAAACTGTTAGCAATCTCTCTATGAACATACTTTTTGCACATTTGGAGGATGTTTAAATTTTTTATGATGCACAGGATTTTTCTGATAACATTTGACACCATACCGGCATGCCATCCGTGGATCTTTTTCATAAGCTTTCAAATCTTGTTTTGATGTTTCAGTAGACATTGTTATGTTATGAGATGATCTAACAGGAAAACCCGAAAAAACAACAAATATCGTTCACTTAATCAATGAACTTTTATTAATCCCAAACTGATTTTGTTCGATTGTACTAATTTTTGGAAGATTTCTTCTCAAGTTCCCGTCTGTACAAACGAATGCATAAGCATGTGTAAACATTGGCGGAATTGCAGAGCGATAATATCATGTATCTTCATTTCCCACATCTATATGTGCACATAAGTGAACAGCTGTTCGACAGTGGTGCCAGGGTAACGCATTAAAATTTAGAAACCATGTCGTCACAATGTGCCGCCATTTTTTACTGTTCTGTTGGTACAATTTGTTGAGAAATGAAAACGACGCGCTGATTGTTATATGTAAATGCGTATATGTGTACATTGATCGTTGCAGCGTAGTGACCGACAATTTATTATTGAAATAATTCAGCAAATATGTTTTTGAATAAGGTGACTACATTATTCATCTCAATGAAAAGCGCCAATGATATTATTTCCCATATTTAATTACATTAACCATGTAATCTGTCTTCATGAAATTTTGTATTCTTTTTAAGGTTATATCTCACACGTGCCATCAATTGGGCCGGCATTCCGCAGTAAGATTCATGTCCGACGGTGATCAAGGAATAACAAAATTCGAAAAAAGTATGATGAACATTGTTTCTGACTATTTTCTCGTTGCATATCGTGTGTCATTGATTTATAGGTGACTGGTCAAATATGTAAAACTCGATGTTACCCTGCCATCATGGAATAGCGCCAATAACAAAAGTCTCAATGACTATGAATCCGAAACAAATTACTCAATATCTGATTAAATAAGTTACACAATGATGTGCCACATGGCATGAAAGGTTGCTTTGCATTTTGTCATGCATTTTTATTTTGACAACTCCGCCGATCATTTCGGTGAAAACACTATCGAACCTCTGATTCGTTTGTGCACTTTGTCATACAATTGATTCATTGCTCGGAAGTTATGAGAATTGAAACCTTAAGATTCTATATATGGTGATGACAATCATGAAATGTCTCAAGAACCGATAAGAAATAGAACTGAAGTTATTGAAAATTGCAATGTGTTGGAAAATATATGAAGAATGAGTTGAGCGATTCGTTTGGTGAAATGGTCTGCTGGTACAATTCAGTTTTAATCAAATGTTTCTTCTTCATTCATAACAAAGTAGTAACATTGTTAACATTAATTGTTAGAACTCTTGTTAGGCAAAATTAGTGACACTGTTGAAGGAATATATTGTTGTATACATATTTACATTCCTATTTCCAGCTATGAATCAAGTATGTTTACTCGGAAGAGTTGGTGGAGATCCGCAGAAACGAGGATCAGAAGAGCATCCTGTCGTTGTGTTTTCCCTGGCTACACACACAAACTACAAATATGATGGAGGTTTGAATAATAAATTCGTTTTCTTCAGTGACATTTGACTGTATGCTGAAAATTACACATTCATTGATGCCATTCTACGTGTTAATTTTCACAGGTGATTATGTGCAACGAACGGACTGGCATAGAATTTGTGTATTCAAACCTAATTTGCGGGATACAGTCTACTCATTCTTGAAAAAAGGTCAACGCATTTTGGTCAATGGACGATTGAGTTACGGTGAAATAAAAGATGAGTCGGGAAATCCAAGGCCAACAACTGCAGTTATAGCTGATGACGTGATATTTTTCAATGCACAGAAAGAGTAAAATTGCTCTGACAAAATCAAACACGATCAAGCTTTTACGTCTATTATTACAATCACACTTGTTCCATTTGTATATCATGTAAACTACTAGAACTGTAAGTCCTTATGATAAAACGCATTGGCGTATATGAATATGAACCCGAGAGAAGAAAGGAGAGTTGTATGAATGAGAAAAAAAAATAAAAAAAATAACTGAACTGTTGAGCATTCTTAATAATTAGATGAGTTTATATTTACATCGTCTGGAACGTTTCCAATAACAAATACAATAAAATGGCGCTAAATCTAAAATTTTACATGTATGGTATATTTGTTTTTTTTTACATGATACTTTTTCTCGCTCTTATTTCCGATATTATATAATGGTTTTTCTTTTCAATCCATTCATTTATTCATTTAATCATTTATTTATTTATTTTGCTTCATTTTTTTTTCACAATATTACCACCGATGAAAGCACATTTATATAAGTCATGTGCTTTCAATCTGTCACATTACATTTTTCCATCTACGAAATATCATTTAATAACGGCAATTATCAATTTGTTTTCTGTTTTCTCCACATTCACAATGGCCGTTTTCATAATATATAAATTATATACACTTCATTAGATGTAAATTAAACATATACATATATTCTTCCTTAATATTTATCAAATATTATGCTCTCATTAAAACATTTATTATGTGTTTTGCATTTTCCATTCATTCATATTTATTAAATGTTTATCATAAACGAAATTTATGATTATTTTTACCTGTACCTTAGAGAGATCACAGTATACAAGAAGCCAGATATAGGTTTCAATTCTAATAAATTTTTTTCTTCCAACTGACATTAATTCACATTAAACTTTTTCTGTGTCAATTTAAAATTGTCGTGGGTCAAGAGAATTCATTTTCTTTTATGAAAAAATACATTATTTTTTTTTTAAATTTAGATCACGGTTCATTAGTTTTCCCGAATTTCGAACGTTTATCATCCTCCCCCTTGCCCTCCTCGAATGAGGTAAGAATGACGTATTACACACAGGCGAATTGATTTTTTTCTTTTCACCTTCAATGTAGAAAATGTGTGGCCCTCATATGGTATGTGGTACATGTTATGTGTGTATATGTGTATGTGTCTATTTTTTCCAAAGAAATATTCGAATGGCGAGCGTGAAACGCATTTTGCGGAATGTGAAGCCACAATTTACACTTTCCACAATAACGTACAAATTTCGAATATAAATTTTGGTATTAAATGTCATGTGGTTTGCGGTGTGATGAATTTCCCAG
>JABMBR010005269.1:0-16790 GCA_018881525.1 Meteorus sp. PSUC_FEM 10030008
ATACGAATTCTGTAGGTACGGGAACCGCATCTCTCCACCTCTTTCACTTATTCTCTATTTTCATTTCTTTATTTTTCCACGCTCGCATTTTCTCTTTTTTCTCACCACTCTCTACTGCAACTTGCCCGTTTCATCGACGTCTCGAGCGTTCATTTTTTTTTCTTCCATCTTCTCTTTTTTTTTCACGTTCACGAATTGCGTCGGAGATTTTATTTGCGATATTAACGCGATTTGCACACAACCGGCAACGCCGCCTCCAACAACGTCTTCAGACATTCCTGTGTTACCTCTTTTTTTTTCTTACTATTTCACTTACTCCCTTATGCATTTAAATGTATAGGAAAAAGTGTGTATGGGTAAGGGTATCACTTTTTCATATACGCCAACGTGTCTTTCTATGTTTCAAAGCGAATTTCAATCGAAGATATCAGTGTCGAGAGGGCGAAGTGCAGAGTCAAATCGCCACGTGACGTCTACACGCGGGCGCGCGTTGACTATATTTAATGCGAGTGTATATTGTGGGTGAATGTTAGAGAGAAGTATCAAGCGATTTTTAAGAGGGAAATAATAGCGGGGGAGAGAAGATTGTGAATATGGAATGGAAAAGGAGAAGAGAATGTTTAAGAAGTAGACGAAGAAGGTGAAGAAGATGGTGGAGGGCAGTATGAGGCAGCCGCGAAGTTCGAGGGGTCCGGGTCACACGATCCTGCTTGATCTTTGCGCTCGTGCGATCTCGCGATGCGCGCGAGGACCTACTGAAGACATCGATCCTCCCTCTATTTCATTCTTCATTGCTTGTTCATCATTCATTATTTTCTCCAACTTTTTTCCTTCTACAACCACTCGACAAACAGATTAATTATCAAAAGAAAGTTATTTTTTTTGGACCAACTAATTTTTTTTTCATCTAGTCAACGGTTTATTTTCATCATTAATTTCATTTTCCATTGTTTGTTGGATTATATTTCTGTGTATGCTACATAGAATTTTCATTTTTTTTCCAATATCAATAATTACGATTGGGGATGAAAGGAAAATTGTTACTGGAATTATTATTTCTACTGTTGTTACCAATAGCTGTGGAACACAATAATGAAATTGATGAAACAAAAGTAAAAACCGATTCATCTTTTATATTCAAAGCCGCAATATTTTTCTATCAGACAATAAAATGTATAGTCCGTAAAAAGGAAATTAACCTCCAAAGAAAAAACAAACAATACGTTCAGAAATATCACATGACTCATTGCCTGTACAAAAATGTCTCTTTAAACAATTGATACAACCAAACATTGCAATAATTGATAAAAGAAATAATAAAAAATATATTTTATTCCCCACCAGGAGTAAACAACTTGAACAAACAAAATGTTTGAAGTGCAAAAAATAAAAAGCTTCAAAAGTGGTGAATAAATCGCTCATTCATCTGACAAATACCCCATACATCATTCATATCAAAAATCAAACAACACAAACATCAAACATTACATTAAATCAATACAATCTTTCCATCAAAATTCCACCATAAAACCATTTACAATGAAAAATTGTGATCAGTACATAGCAATCGGTTACTAAACATATATCCGCATGCTCACGAAGAGAACACCCGACTATAACACAAGATCTACTGCTTCTATTCGCAATATATATCATACGTACACATATACACATTTAATATAATATATAGTGTGTATAAATGTATAGCAGTTGACTGTGCGATGTGCTCGCAAGAGCGTACAAAGGCATGAGAGGGCGAAGTGAGTGAGTCGTGCATCTCCCACAATTAGTCGAGATCTATTTTATTTCCCAGGTGGAATTTATCGTCCATACCATGTATAATACACCATACTGGATCACGAGACCCTCTCGTGTCCGCCACTTTGTTTACAGCTTGTTGCAGATTGTTCCGCCAAGGAATTGAGATACCATGAAGCAGAGCACACCGCTCTCAACTCAATATATGTTTATGTACACATACATTTATACATATATATATCGTCTTCTCATCCTTGCGCGCCAGCATTCTCGATCGTACGTTGCCCCGCGCCGCCCGTCACGATTTCGCGGCCGAGTGACGAGAGACACGATTTCAGAATCGAAAATGCCGTGCGATAGTTTACAGATTGTTCGGGGGTTCATACTCGATGAATTCGTGACGATAAAAACGTGACTCTATAATCGAGGGTGTATACCATTGCCAGACACCCTGAAAGGTCACCAGAGACACTTATTCTACTGCACATTTATATCTATATTCGCCAAATATTCTTATATGGGTAATATATATTTTTTAGCAATAAAATTATTCAATTCAAAATTATGGTTATGGGGAAATGGTCTTTTTGCGTTTTGATAGAACGCAGTTCTATTGTTCATCAGTGTACTATAACACTCCACACCGCGTTTTGAAATTTATGACAGAGGGAGGATTTATCTGTCTATGTATATTTCGTATGTATAAATATTCGTTTATAAGTGTACGTATGAAGAAGATGAAAAGAGTGTACGGAACCCTCCTGAAACAATCTCTCCCTCGATATAATTTAATAGCACTCACATACACCCTTGCATATATGATACAACTCTTCCCCAAAAAAAAAAGAAGAGGAAAAATGAAGCAGGAGAATATATAAGTGTGCAATCGTTAAAATTTCTCCTCAGTATATTGAATATGAAGAAAGAAAGATAGTGAAAATAAAATGAGGAATAAAAAAAAAGCTACAAATAGTTTATCGATATATACTCGAGTAAACACGCTCGGGGAGGTATAAAAAGTGAGCTGAGTTGTTGAGGACAGATGACCGGATGTGACGGGGAAAAAAAAATTGCGCCTGTTTCTCATCTCCTCTTTTTCTCCCTCTTCTCGAGGTTCTTTTCACGTTTTATTCTTTTTCCTTCTTCTTGTTTTATTTCTTCTTTTTTTTTCTTTCAGTGTCTTTGTTACTCGCGTTACTTTTATCGTGGTATAGATCTTTTATGTGCGGTCCTCTCACTTGCGCTAATGTCCTTCCTGCCGGACACAATACAGCGGCTCACGGACAATCCCAATCTCCCGGTGTCAGAAGTGATTCCCGGACTCATCGTGGAGACAATAATCAACACTTTCTGTTGATCGCAACAACACTCACCACGAGAATAAGAACTTAATTGATTAATGAAACATATATACTTTTTTTTGATGAGTATGTGGGGATGAAAAATTTTTTTGTAGTTCTTATTTGACGACTTTGTGTACTTCTAGATGATGATTCATATTTTTGATGGGAATTTGAAAGGAGATGTTGTGACATTGTGAAATAATTTTTATATTAATGGACAATTTGATTGGAACTCAAAAATTCCTTGAAAAAAAATGATTGTACAGACGTGTCTCCTCGAATTCCTCAATGAATTCTAACTAATCTCACCCATAACAAACACACAATGATCAGAAAAACAAATTTCAGTTTCAATTTTGCCACGATAATCTCCACAATCACCTCATGAAAAAGAAAACAACACTGATATGATTTTCATCAGCATCATGACAATAACAAAATCCACAATGAAACATTACATAATATCTATAAAAAAAATTTTCCGAACGAAAATATAATCCAATGCGTCTATCACCCCCAGTATCACATAAATACCCCACTCACCCTCTCTAATCTTCATTTTCTTCTTGTCCTTCGACATCATCTCTATCCTTTATGCTGATCCTTTCTCCGTACATCTTCATCCCTTCCCTCCTTATATACACATCTATCCACATCCCTTATATTCCCTCTGCATAGCCCTCGAGGGCCGATCGAGGGCTGCAGGGTAATATTCGTAAGAATTAAAGCACCAGGAATTAACATTCCTCGTGGGGAGTTAGGGGTAGTAGTGCGTGCGTGGCACCCTCGAGAAACAACGGCGGCATTACCACCCCTTTTTTCTTGTCCCTTATACCCTCTCGCAATGTTTCCTCTTTTTCCCTCCTCGCATCCCCCACACCACTTTCTTTCTCTTTCTCCTCCACTTCTTCCACATTTATATTTTTTTCTTCTTACACACACTCCATTCCCTTCTCCTCTTGCGCGTCGTTCATTTTCCCGTCTCCAATTCCTCGCGCGTTCCCCTCTTTCCTGTATACGACGTTGTGCAGCAGAGAGAACGGGGGTTGGTATACACATATATACAACATACATAAGAATATAGTGAACGAAAGAAAGAGACGAGTAAAAGAGAGATGGTAAAATGTCGGCGCGAGAGGGGTGGCTGTCTTATTCTTTTCACTCATTAAGGCGGATCGATGTGGCCGCGTGGATGCAATGGTAGGGATGGAAGAAACGCGCACAAACACGTCTTTCATATTTATATACATGCATAAAAGAAAGATGTACACATTTATCCATATTGGGGGTGGATGCAGAAGAAAAATCGGCAGAGCGACATGTTACACTCGTATATATTCATACATATCCATATATATATGAATATACCTTTGCTTTTTCTGCAGAAAGGGAGTCCAAAAAAAAAAAGAATAATACACATACACGTCCATATACATAAATTGTAGTATAAAAAAAAATTGTGATCAAAGACACAAACAAAGCAATTGGCAAAAAGGAAGTGGAGACGACATCGATTCTATACCCTCTTCACCAGCACAGTCAATGTATGTACATCAACATAGTTTGTACATGCTCCTTCAGTCGTTCTCGAGTTATTAATTAACACAACCGGTTGAAACAGAAAAAAAAAAAAAAAGAATTATGAATTGTTTTTCGTTTTGTTTTGTACAGTCATGTTTCTATAGATTTCCATTCCGATCAATCGAATTATCGAGTTATTTAAATATTGAATTCAATAATCGTCACAATAGCTTTAGTTACAGCTTTTGTTTTCTTGACTCTCATATTAATTATACAGGTTGTGCCCTCCCGTACTATTTTATCCTTCTCTGTTCGGGCTCCTCCACTCTCCCTCTCTTTCAATATATATATAAACTTCTGCGAAGTACTTGATCGGTGTGCTTTGAAATATCAACAGTATATAATACCTCAAAGACTTGAACCAGTCTTGAGTGAATTTTCATTCGTGATTTTCATGGAGAATACAGAAAAAAATGAAAAAAATTCAATGATAAATGTTAATTCGTCAAAATATAAATAAAATGAGATTGATATGTATAAAATAAAAATAATGTCGGATAATAATTGTAATAACAATACAAACATTAATAAAAATGATGATAAATATAAAAATGCGTGAGAATGTAGTTGAAGAGGAATAAAAGTGATCATTTTCACCGCATATTGAGGCAAACTCGTGTCAAAGTCAGGTGGTCGCGGTGTGCGGTGAAGGTGTACGACGATAACGTAAAGAGGGAGTGAGTTAGAGTTAGAATGTGAGATAGAGTGAATGAGGGAGAGAAAGAGAGAGTGAATACTTATAGCTATATAAAGCGGGACGAGTCGACAGAGATGGAGTGGATGAAGGGAGAAGAGACTTCCACGTGCGCGGCCACGTGGTGAACTCTCTGCCGCTCTTTATCAAAGTATATACACTCCTTTCGCTCTACGTCCTCCCTCTATTCCTTCTTCCACCCCCGCGCGTCATCAGCTGACCACGCAGTGGACCAAAACCACCCTTTTTCCAATGGTTACGTTTACTCCAACAACCCCCTCCCTACCAGTCGACTTCCCTTTTCATTCTTTTTCTCCACTGATACAACCACGTGCTCTTCATGGTCTCGGTACTTTCATCGTCACTGACGTAACATATTTATCAAACCCCTCGTTTTTCTTATGCATTGACTTTTATTCGCATTCATTTCTCATTCTTTCTTTCAATGTTTTAATACCATTGAATTTTAAATTCCTTTTTGTTCACATTTTTTTTTTTTTTGGTAGTCGTTATCGTTCAAATTAATTAATTGCTGATGCTATGAAAAATATTTTTAATATTTTATTCAGTTATGTGGAGCGGAAAAAAGTCTGGTGAAAAAAAATGCAAATCTGGATGTTTTTTTTTTTTAACCAGTCTTTTATAGGTGTACAAGGCAATATATAGATGTATGTTTTTTTTTGCAGTATTTTATTTTATTTATCTCTTTTTTAACGGATGTATAGAATATGTACGAGGGCGCAGCCTACTCGACGATATTTCACGAGCCACCCCATCCACTCAACCCCCCGACGAAATATGCATAACGCTCATTCGCTGCATCTTGTCTCTCTATCTTTATTGCACTTTAGATCCTTCTCTATTGCTTGCTTACTTCTTTACTCTCTCTCTTTCGCTTTCTCTCTATCACTTTGCTCCATCCCCTCACTACAACACACCGCTCACCAATCCAGTCGCATCCTCGACGACGTTTCAAAGTTTTAACCGGAGCGTGTGTGTCGTCCCCATCATCCGAATTATAAGCAGACGACGTTGACGTGCAGTCATACATATAGATACAGATATATATGAGAAGGGATATTTATAAATGTGGTGAAAGCAAGAGAAAAAAAAAATTGGCAGCCCCAAAAAATGAAGTTCCCGAAAATAAAAAGAAATTGTTCGCATGGAATGACGTGAATATATGGATGTGATATTTCCCAAGGGAGTTTTGAAAATATGAAAAATCACTCAAGAATCAAAATTAGAAATACAAGAGAAAACAGAAGTGGAAATGGATAAAAGGACAGGTGTATACAAAAACATGATTCAGCTCATGGTTTTACCATCTCTTTACTGGATATGACAATTAAATATTTTTTCTATCTTTCTTTTTTAACAAGAATTTTTTTCAGGAAGATTTATTGTTGGAGAATGAAAAATTATCCACATGATGAGATACAAGTTTGCGCATATCTAAATATTGTACCATACGAGACTTTTTCAAATACAAAGGTTGCATCCAATTAGAATGAAGAGAGAAATAATACTGAATAAAGAGAATGGAGATAAAAATACACAAATTAGTCAAACGTGAAAAATATTTTCACTTTGCATTTTTCAACTGTTTAAAAATATACGGAAAAATTATTTGTGTCACAGACAATAAAATCAGTAACACAAGTTGGTGAAAAAACAATTCTACACATGGGACACGTGCGAGTATGATATATATATATCATCATGCTCCCTTTAAGAACGTTGAATATATATTTATTATCTCATGATTGAATACAGGAATAAAAAAATGAAACACCATTCACCACCCATGAGAAATGTTTCACCTCAAAAGAGTCAACTTGTGAAGAGAAAAAATTATTCACATGAAGTGACGCGAGTACAGATACATGTTAAGTCCCTCCCAGGAGTATTTCAAAATAAACAAATAAATGCTCCAGCAATAACCAAACTAAAGAAAGTCAAAACAAAAAAGACAATCATAAATTGTCACCCATAAAAAAAAATAAAACCTCGCCAAAATGGTTTAACAGATTTTTTTTCATCACATCCTATGATTGAATATAAGAAAAGAGAAATTCCTTCTGTTCCCTCCTGTTTTCTTTCTCTCCTTTTTCAGTGACATGTATAAACGTGAAGTCACAAGGACATCTCATGGGTATAAATATACAGAAGACATATATAACTTTGACGTACGTCTGGCAAAGTACGTTTGTATGTAGATCGTAGAAGAACCACGCCCTCGCCGATTTGAATCCCTCACTCTCTGATCCAGCGTCTCGCTCGCTCGCGCGTTCAGGCACCCCGAGCATCGTCGTCGTCGTGCCCACCCCTAATGACGCAAGCAAAGCAAAACAAAGAAAGGTTTATACACCGTCGTGGGGTTCCCCCCTAGTTCACCCCGCGCTTTGCTCGCGCGCGCGAGTACGGCTCCTCTCTCGACTGCCTCCGCTCACTCACATGCGCGCAAATGAAATCGATTAAAATGCTGGGCGCAACTTCTAGGCACCAAGTGAGTAAGAGTGAGATAAAGAGAGAGGAGAAAACACGCAACTCCCCTTCTTTTCCTTCGTTCAATTTTCCCCTCACGTCCTCTACCATCTTAGACGTTCTTGCCCGTAAGAAAGCTCCAAGAAAACCCTTATACGTACTAATGTATATCTATATTCATCCATATATACACACATATATGTATCAATGACTCAAATCTGTGTGTAAATGTGTGTCGGTGATTATATTCCACTTCGCAATTGTCTCACATCAAACTGTTTCGCGCCACAAGACGTTCGATTGTGCTGTGGGAGAAATTTTTTTTTAAGCCCTTCTATTGTTACGCGAGTTCAGAGGGTATCATATCAGAAAAATGTTTTTATGTGTATTATATGTGTACAGGAGGATGGAAGGGTGGAAAGGGAGTATAAAGAGGGCGAGAGAGAAGAAAAGGAGAGAGCCGAGGAAATTTCCGGCGTTTTGAGTATGTACGTGTATATTTGTGTGTATATTGTATATTTCTGTCGCGTGATATAGTAAATGAGTTGAGTTGTGTCGGTAGGTAAAATAGTGTACGGTGACTCTACTGAAATATACACACATATTTATCTGTGTGCTATATAATTTTGTATATGTGCATACCCGTTTGCCCCTATTCACCCTTCTGTTCTTTATCATATCTATACATTTCTTTGCCTTTACGCGCCGTCGTCGTTGCCGTTTCTTCTTTGCCATTCTCTACGTATTCTTCATTTACTTCGTCTTATGTATCAACAACTTTTTTTTTTGTTCTCATGATGATATGTGAATTTGGCATTGTCGTTGTGTATTTTGTCTTTATTGATTATGGATTTGTAATTCGGGGAAAATTAAATTTTTTTTTTCATGGAGTTGTGATTCAGTCGGTGGGGATTTTAATCAGGCAACACGATGGAAGGGTTCCTCGGATTTGGTTATAGTTGGGATGGGGTGTTGATATGTAATTGTGATGAATTCGCTGATAATGCAAATACTGTGGCGAAAAGATTATATATATATAGGTATCGGTTTTAATAACTTTCAATATTACATCAATTCAATTTTGATGTATTTGAAGCCTACGTGTCTCATCATTAAACAAAAATATGACGTCCTGTTATTGAGTATTAATCTACCAATAAAAAAATTTTTTCAACAATTGTTGAATACTTGTCTGGTTTGATAAAAAAAAAATGAAAATGAGTTTTTTGAACTTTATGATAATAAATTTCGAGTGATTAATTATTCAATGGAAATTTTGAAAATAGTACTCAATCATAGGGATGAATAATGCTGATGACACTCAATGAACAACACACGATATTGAAAATCAATTAATTAATTAATCAAGAAAATTAATTTTCGCATGATTGAAGAAAGCAATGTAGAAGAAAAAATTTCCATCTTCTATTTTTTTTCCCTCGTTTTTTTTTTCTGTTGCAGGGTTGGAAGAGGTATGTACGCATGGAGAAATGGCAAAGGAGCGAGAAGAAGCGAATGTTATGGAGTCTGAGTGAAGGGTGGCACGCAGGGGAGTATACGCGAGAGTCGAGGGTGAGACGAGTAGTAAGGGTAGCTAAGACGCCCGGCTCCAAAGTAATTATAAAATGCAATCAATACTTTACATATTTTTCACGCAGCCTCTCCTTACTCTGCCTGCGCCTTCTTGTGTAAGAACGCGACGTTGGATCTCAGTTTTTCCTTCTCCCTCTCTCTCTCTCTTCAAACCCCCAATATATACATTCAACTCTTGAACAGAATTCCTCAAGAGAAGTCGAAGGGTCGAAAAAAAAAGTGAAAATAGAAAAGAGAAATACGTCCCTCTCTCCAACTATTTCATTTTTTCCAACATTTTCTCACAATATTTGTTTTTCAACTATTGAACCTTTCACATTTTTCCGAGCAAGATTTTCCTAATTATTGAGAAAATCACATGAAAAAAAAAAAATATATATATATTAAACAAGTCCTTATTCATCCATCCACATTTATTATTTATCTTCTATTTGTTTCAACATATACATCATATGCAAATGAAAAATAGTTGGGGTAGATAATTTTAGTGGTAAATGGGGTGAAGGGATGCATAATCCACATCACGCATATCCCCCTGATTAATGTCCCGGTGCTTCCTGGGCCTGGGGCGAAAAAAAAAAAAACCCTGAAGAAGAAGAAAGAAAAAGGGAAAAAAGAAAGGAGTAGTAAGTAATAGTGAGTGCCGGCGTTCAAGGGTTGGTGGTGACTGTGTATGAGTCGTTGGGTATCAGCGGCGAAGAAGACGAAGAAGAAGAAGACGACAACGTCGTCGTCGTAGTCGTCGACGGTGTGTGGCAAGGGGTAGGACTTCACTGAGGGTAGAAAGAAGAAGAGGGTGGTAGCGGTGTGAGGGGTGAAACGGCCAGATTTTAACGATTCCTCTGCCGCGGAGTCTTAAGAGAAAGAATGGCGGGGATAGGTGAAATGAGTCGAGGGGTGTGTGAGTGAAACAGAGTGAGTAAAAATGAGAATAAGAAAAATAAGAGAAAGCGAGAAAGTGTAGTCGGGCAACGAGAGGGGTGTACACTCTCAAAGAGGTACGGGGGATGAAATACCAGTTAGTATATACGTAGACTGTGCAAGAGGGAAAATGTGCGGCAAGGGGGAAACGCGAAATGAAGAAATTCTATCTACATTTCCAACCCTTCATGCCGCCGCGTCTTACCCCCTTCACACTTACCCCCTTGGCGCTCACTTTGCAAGTCCATACGCCCATGCACCCTATACCTACCCCACTTCTCATCACACTCGCTCTGTTTTTTGCCCTTTCTTTCTCACTACTCCTTCGTCCTCTTCATCATCTTCCTCTGTTTCTTATTCTTTGTACACTTTTTTTCCGTATCCTTCGCATGTTCGTTCGCGTTCTATCTTTTGGCCCAGAACAGGGTGCAGATATGTGGCTCTCGCGCGCGCACAACCACCCTACTAAGACAATACGTATTCACCCGATGCCACCCCTCGCGCACCCTTTTCAACCGGCATCACCACCACCACTTTTACACACTCTCTGTCTAGTGATGCTTTCTCGCAATGTATACCTAGTCTGAAGGGAAAAGGGAAGAAATGTGGAAAGAAAAGTTGGAGAAAGAAAGCGCGAGTCAACCCCGTGGCTTCTCTCTTGTATAACTCCACCGCGACAACCCCTTTAATTTTTTTTCATCTTTCATTTTCTTATTTTTCAACTCTCTCTTCATTCCGTTTCTCTGTCTGATGCTTTGTCTAATCGTTTTTCTCTTTCATTTCCAACATGCGATTATTTACTTAGAATTGAAGGGAAATAAGGGAGAAATTTCTAGAATGTTAGCTGCTGTAGTACTCATTCTGGAGTATTGTGTAGTGTGTTCTTTGGAAAGTAATTTGTTATGAAATTGGCTTTGCAGTTTTGACATTCACTCGAGAGTGTAGTGATATGTTCCTGGGGAAAGAATTATTCGCTGAGATAATTTTTTTTCTTCAATTACTGCAGTTCAATTCAATGAACACTCCATGGTAAGGGTGGGAGATCCGATACTCTATCAAAAACAATACAAATTCTGATAATGGGTTGGGAAAAATTGCGTGAGTAGTCACAGACAGGACTATCGACAATTTCTATCACTTTCACCAAATCAGGGTGAACTTGTCATTCATCCGAGGGACACCATGCCCTCTATCCTAAATTCCAGGATCTCATACTAGCAATGCACAAGTATAAACTCCGATAATTTTGGATAGGAGCCAATATAGACAATTCTCGTTAATTGTCGACAAAAAAATTACCCGAATAGTTGACTTGAAAAATAAATTCAGATACACATTAAAACATATTTGATCACTTGGAAAAAAAATCACAATTAATTCATTGAACATGACATCTCCAAAACTCAAAGTTAGACAACATCAATAATGCATTATATGTATTTGAATTCATTTGAGACGGCACCAACCCCCGATGAATAATTCTGTTACAATTGAATATGTCACAATATTCACCATGCCACACATTTACAAGCGCAACTGAAAGTACAACAGAAGTTTAAAAATTTCATCTCAATCCACTATTCAATCCTCAACATATTCCGCACAATATTCTCACATGAGCTTTTCCCCCGCAAAAAGAAACCAACCCCTTTCAGGGTCCCGATAACATACCATTTAACACCATTTAACCAACGCCACCAAACCCTTCACATAACTCCCACAAAATCCCTTAAACTCCCTTACACAATCCACCACACACGTTCACAAAACTCTACAAACATTGACAAGAAAAAAAATTCATATCCAAGAGAACATACAGTTACCTTCCCCTTAATGCATATAAAATAAAAAAAAAGATCCTAATTTTTTTTTCTTTCCCATTTTCATTTTTTTTTACATATTCTTCTTTTTGGCAAAAGGGTCGCGAAGACAAAACGAGAGAATAACGCAAGAGGGTGGGATTCCGATGCGGAGAGACGATGAGAGTTAGGTATAGTAATGCGGGGGTGGAAGAGGCTGGAGGACACTGCAACAAACAATGGAAAGGTAGTCTGGGCGGACAATAGCTCGTGTGGAACAAACACATCTTACCCCATTCCGTCGGCTCCTTCGCGCGCGTTGTTCACCCCATATAGCAGCGCTCGTGTCTTTCCTCTCTCACTCTTATACAAGCACATTCGCTTGAGTCTTTTCTCTTCCCTCCCTCTCTTATCCTCTTTCATGCACGTGTATGTCTTTCCCTCACTTGCAACTCTGCCAACCCCTTAACAGCCTCTCAATCCTCGTCGTGTTCCCTTGCGTCCTTTCACCGTGCGGCATTCTATCGGAGATTTCACATATTTACGTATAGGTATACGCGCGGTATCGTGACGAAGACGACGAACGCCGATGCGATGAACCAATGTGTATGTATGTATATATAGTAGTAGACATACCTTGTGCATATATCCTGAGTAAATTCGCTGTATAGCCCAACCCCCCTCGCTTAACCCCCTGCCGCGTGAGCACGGTAGCAAATCGAATTTAACTCTCCTCTCCCTCAATAAGAAGGCGCGATCAATCGTTTTATCGACATTATTACTTTTACATCCATTAAATCCACACTAAAATTACTATTATTCATAATTAATTGTGACCATTCAATTCATTTCAATACTATTTATCGTTTACAACTTCTATTGATGGATTTATATCTTATCTCAGTGAATTCAAATGATTTAATTTCAAAATGTTATTTCAATTATTAAGTTTTTAGACGGCTGAGTGAATTTCATCTTGTGAAAGAAATAAATATTTAATTTTTTGAGTGTGCAACTGATCTAGACTGACTTTATGGATATCATGGGATATTCAATTTTAGATTGACCTGAATGAAGAGGAAACTATTGTTGATTAGTTTTTTCCTGTCTGGAATGACGAATATACCACAATAAACAGGGTAACTATAGCATTTCGAATCTAATTTCGAGTCTGCTTTTCGTCAGGTAATCGATAGGATATTGTATGCCAACAAAAAAAGATATTTCAACGATGAACTCGGTTGTGGCAACAACAGAAAATACGGACGAGGTTAGTGTTACAACGTATCTGTACTTGTCAACTGTTTTCACAGTTCAGACTTGATAAAATGATTTTTAATATGTCAAGTGATCATGTGATTCAGAATTTTTACTGAAGTAAAATTAACATTCGATAATAATTAAAAGGACAACTGTTCTGTTACTGGGACATTTGTAGAAATTTTTATACTTTCGATGTTATTTATCAAAACAAACGATTGGTATTTTGTAGATAAATGTTGATTTATCGATTACAAATGATTATTCATGTTCAAATGAAAATTATGAACGACATGGGACGATGATCCTGGCCAACCAACGTTTAGTTAGGTCGGTAGTGGAGTGGCTGACCGCTTGACATACAGCCCCACAAGGGAATGTATTAATGTGTATTTTATTCGGCCGCATGCATGTTTTATTTAAAGAGTAATTTCACTCACTGAATAATGAATGAAAGAAACATAATGCATTGAATGAGCATGGGAAAATGGATATTATTTTAGCCTCATCCACTACCAAAATGAAATGTTTCGATCCTGATTGTGGATGCATATTTAATCGAGACTATGAACGAATGCATTGACTCAATTGAAAAATTAAATCCATATTCAGATATTTATTTTCCCTCGTTTTCTATATTTATATTTGTGCAATCGAATTTTAGCGAGTTGATGGTAGGAAAAAAACGTAAATTTAACAGATGAGTGACATGGATATTAATTGATGGAACAGTTGAATGAATAAAATTATTTTTAATGAATTTATTCTTTGTAACTACTGAATTGTGTCACTACACTCTATAGAAAAATATGGAGTGTACATATGAAATTTATGTAAATTTCATGTGACGATAAAATACAGGGACCATATGCGAATCCATATGACACTTTTTCACGCTGCGTTCAATTCTAGTGACGTTATATTTTTTTTTTTATTGTTTCAGTGATATGAGGGTAAATGCCAAAGTGACATGACGGGATAGTATTGTTCTTATGCGAATTTTTCTTCTATTATTTCTTTTGTAATTTATTTCTCTCGTCTCACGCTCTCTCACTCTTCTCCTTTTTCTAAAACTAAAGTTGTGTACAAAATGTAACTGTCCATGAATTAATTCTGATTTATAATCTGTTCATTATTCTATCATCATAATCCTCATGTTCTCGTTGGATCCAACAGTTCCAATAAATATTGGAAATAATGGAAAAAAATGAAACAAAAAAATAAGCGAAAACAAAAGATTATAAACAATTGTTCATCACAAATTGGTGGTATAAAGCATTGAAACCGGAAGAGAGAAAAACAAAAATTTTGTACAAAAGATGAATAAAAAAATACCAATGAAGTTATAAAAAAACAAAAAAAAATACAGAATGAAAGAGAAAAACAAAGGAAGATAAAGAGATGAATGAAAAAGAAGAATCTCTCGTTGCAAGAATACTTCACTCAAATCTCTCGACTCGCGTCCTCAAAGTTTTATTGGCCACCGCGCGCGTAGGGACAAGGAACGGTGTGCTGAGCAAAAAGCTACGGGACGTAGCGGGGACCACGGGGACCGCGCATGGAGGCAAAAGAAGCAGAGGGAACAGAGTTTGAAGAGTGAAGGGTTTGCGCACAGCCTGGTAGTCCAAAATAAAAAAAAATAGAAACAAAAAAACCTCGAAAAAAAAAAAAAACGAGTGAAAAAAAGAGTCAAGTTAGACTGTTAGAGCAATGCTCGGGTGTAAAAGATTATCAGCCCGAGAATCGAGATTTTCGTGTAAAAAAACTTTTTTCAACGCGTATACACACTGCAAAAAACTTTCACTCTTCGGCACATATACATAAGTCGATTAACTTTTTTTTTTCACGAATATAAACGGAAGGAAACAAAAAATGGGCGGAAAAAAAAGAATGAAAGACCAAATAAACAGGGAGAAAAAAAGACAAAACAAAGGGCAAAAATGCAACGAAAGAATAAGGCAAAAATTTCTTATCTTTCAAACAGACATTCGCACACAAACATACACATGTACTGATGTATATACAGTGTAAGACATTGACAGAGAGGGTTTGATAGGTATATGTGTATGGTAAAAGAGGGATAATGAGTGGTGCCTAGTACGACTAGGTATTTTTTTTTTCTCATGAGCTGTGTGCGCCAGCTCAACGAACGAGAAGTGTACAAGGGATGGTGGCCAAGGGGTGCAACAGGGAGGAAGAAAAGTCTCGGTAGTCCTCCTTTACCACTCGCCCTCACTCACCCTCTCGGCAACTCACCCACACCCCATCCTCCACCTCTTTTCGTACAAGTCGAAAATTTCGGGAGTTGGGGGCACGTAGCACGAAATGAGGGTTCCTGAGTTTTTGCCAGGCGATCAATAAAAGTCTCGGTGCTTCTCTGGCTCTTATACTTGTCGTATAACGAAGTAGTATAGGCGCAACGAATGAGTGGAAAGAAGAGAAACGGAGCGCCACAGAGATAAAGACAGAGCGGTATAAAGAAAAGAGAGTGAATGTGTACGTATATGCTTACACACATTCATCTAACTACAAACACATGCATGGTAAAGATAGAGTAGGACATGAATAAAGACGAGACGTATGAGTGCGTGTAAGAGAGAAATAAAGAGGGCTTTTGGGTGCGTGGCCCGGTGCGTGCATTAATTCCACCCCTTAGCTCTTTCTCTTCACCAATCATTCTCTCTCCCTCACATCCACTCTTATTCATTTTCGTTCTCTTTTTTTCACCCCCTCGAGCGCGTCTTCTTGGCTCGACTCATCAACGCGACCCATCAGAGATAAAAGAGAGTTGGGGGTGGCGGGACAACGAAGTGAGGTGGGGAGTTGAAACGGCGACGCACCACCAACGATACGAGAGAGAAACGTGTTTTAAGAAAACGTGACGCTCCGTCTTTCTATCTTTCTCTCACTGCTCGCGTCCTCTTTTTTCATTTTTGCCACCCCCTTGTCCTACTCACCCTTCATTTGCTCTCTATCTACATCTTGGGCTCTCGCTTTGTCATGGTGGTCGTTTTTTGCACCAATACAGATATGCACATAACTATACGGCTGTATACCTAACACACCTTATACCAACCACCACACATTTTCCTCGCGTCTTTTGTCGTATATTACTTGTGTGTGTTTGTATATATGTGAGCCCGCGCGCGGATCCATAATTATCGCCCACCTCGGTATATATTCGTTGCCAACTTTCTTCTCTGCTACCGCCAGTCGGGCGTGCACACGCAACTTATAGCTTATACTTCCTTCCTTCCGACGCGCTTCCTTCCCATCGTATACACACTTCCATGGCAACCCCTTAAAACACACGTACGAACTTTATATTATAAAGTAGCTCGATATATATATATA
>JABMBR010005270.1:1642-16784 GCA_018881525.1 Meteorus sp. PSUC_FEM 10030008
TCATCATCATCATCATCATCAGAATTTTTTTCCCCTTCCTCTTGTGTAGGCACAGCCATCCTCAACTCTATCATCATCATTTTCCTCCCTCGCAACCTGTTTGATCCTCTTTATCGCAGGAATGACCGCTAGTACGTGCCGCCAGCTATTTCATCTATATATAAATACATACACACACACATAAATACACAAATACATATCTGTATTATCTTTTCTTTTTATCACTTCGTTTCGTATGTGTTGATTTATTTTTAATGACACGAATGCAATCAAGGGAAAAAGCTTTATGTATTTTCTAACTCTCGTTGACATATATAGTGTCATCGACATCATATCTGCCTAGAGGTCTCGAACCAGGTAGCGATTAACTCGATAGAACTGTATAGGTATGCTACCAGTGTTGTGTGAGAGATTTACGTTCATTGACGCGACTAGTGTAGATGAGAGAATTCAAGATATATGGTATGACAGTATTACTCAGTCTCTAATATTGCATCATCATTTCTCATTGCTATTTCACCATTATCTCACCGTCGTCATGTTCCAATATTCCATGTTATTATTTAATATATATTCAATTTCAAATATATGTTCCAATCATAGAACTGCAGGAAATTTCAAAGTGGTTGTTTTATTTTATTTTATTTGTACAATGGACGATGCAATTTTCAATACGTATTATCAGTTAGGAGCATTACATGTCGAAAGCATCAACGTATCAATTGCCACCTGCACTCCTCTCTCAATTGTTTTATTTCATTCTGGTATTGAACATGAATGTGGATAGTTGTTATAATAATCATCATGGTGATGATAATGATGGTGATGATGATAATTTATTATTATTCGACAAGAATTGTCAGTGAGTTGGAGGGGCGAAAACGAGTGGGCAATTGTAAATCATAATTGTTTGTGTGCCAATATGACCCGTTGGTTTTTCTATTGTACAGACGCCGATGTGGCCCGATGATTATTCAGGCTACAAGAGAAAGAGAAATAGTAATGAAAGAGAGAAAGTGAACGATATTGGGAGAAAGAGAAATGAGAGAATGAAGGGAGCTCGTGGTAGTTCATATGTCGTTTTCAATTTTCGTGTGGTCGATTTGACCAAGCGTTTGAAATTCTCGATAAATGATTGGCTCGATTACCTTGAGCCTCTCTGCAAAACCGATTCACACCATTACATCTACAGTATGAATACGCTGGAAAATTTATGCGCATATTTAAAGAAAGAATGTAAATTTCGAATTCAGTTCATAATATCGAAATAGTTCGTTTCAAGTTATGAAAATATCGCATGAAAAAAAAAGAAAAAAAAATGAAATAAAAGAGACTGAAAATATTGATGAACGTATTACAATTTTCATCATCTCATCACGAATTAAAATTCATCAGTGCAAACCACATCGAATCGAGTGTTACATGACACCAAAATAAAATGCCCTACTGAAAAATGAAAATTAATGCAAATGTCATATGCTGTCACATTTATCGGATATTGAGGTATTACTTATCAATTACAGCACCTCAATTTTTCATTCACATTTATAAAATTATCTTCACCCACGAGAATTTATTTTCAATGCTCGTCAATTTGGAATAAAAAATTGAATCGACTGTAAATAAAACATTTTTTATAAGCAACATTGCGATGGGGCATTACAAAATAAATGTACTTGAACGTCTGACAGAAAAGTCGATAAGTGTACATATACATGTATATATAGTAACGAAAGTTGGTCAGGAATGGTATATGAAACCGCCTGTGGTACTTTCTAAATTTCAGCAGTGGTTGAACATCCTCCGGAGCACCAGTTGATGCTAAAGTTCACATACTTACATTGAATTAAGTATATACAAGTTATGTGTGTATACATGAACTATAATAGTTTGCTGCAATACGCAGTGCTCAAGGTCACATTGGAGAGGTGCATGTACAATTAGATGAATCGTAGAGAACGCCCTGTATGCTAAAGAAACGATTTATTGTATATAAATGAGCAGGCGCTCCTCTCTTTCTCTCTCATTCTCTCCCATTCTTTCACCTCCTCTCTTTCTCTTACATTCTAAGATAGTGCAGGTTGTGTGTATACATATGGCAGTGGCGAGCGCCGGCGCCGCACCATGCGTCGTCGTTGGTTCACGCGAAGTGGGTTAGGTCGATGAGTCCACGACGCTGATGTCGGCGTTTCTGCGCAGCGCTCTTGGATTCCTGTTGCTGTTGCAGCAACGTGTCTAAATTCACGATTATTATCACTCCAATAGGTTTACTTCGGTATTGGCAAACACAGCTGGAGCATTAGATAATGTAACTTTCGAAAATAATACTTGGAAAAAAAAAATGAACGATGATTAGACGTAACATTTACGAATAATCAGACTTTCGTATTTGTTCTTTTGTGTTCAGTAATGGATGTTCAATTGGACGTTATAGAGATATTTAAAGCTTAGCCTCGTTGATAAAGGACTCGATAGAATTAACTCTGTGTCATTAAACTATCAATTGAGGTTAATTTATTGAGTTATTTCAGGTAAATCAAGTCTGTTAAGTTGAATAGTACTCAGAGAATAAATAATTTGATTAGTATTTTCATAAATGTATAAAGGAAGAAGTAAAAAAAGTTGATTTGATTCCCTATCATTATTATTCGCGGCCGGGGTTATCATGTAGGCCAAGTGACGTCATATCGTGGCTTCGTCAACAAAATGGCCGATGAAAATGAGAATAGTACATTATATGTAAAATCGTGTTTACAAAAAATTATCCTTCTGTTTTCTCTCTTATTTCTTTGAGCAATAAAAATGAAATAATTGCCCTCTTGACTTTCATTTAGTAATTTACCTACGGGAAATTTCGCTAGTTTGCATTTTATTGTGCTTCATCTATCAATAGTGCACTGAAGTTTTCCATTTCTGACGCAAAATAGAGAAGGAAAATATTCGAAGGTTAATATTTTTACTTCTCTAACGGAATAATTAAATGAAGAGAGATGAATTCTATAGTTTGTATGAATAATTACTTTTTGAATGATAAATGAAGATGAAAAATTCACAGGTACTGATCTTTAAAAATATTTTATTAAAATCCAGTGTAGAAGCGAATGATGTCGCGATTTAATGTTTGAACGCTACGTCGTCGTACGCGATATTGCTTGTGTGTTATAACAATCTCCGCGTCTGACTCACACACCATATCTATTGTGTGTGGTTGCACGAGTCATCTTGACTCATACATACGTGCGTGCAATATCCTACATCTGGCAAACTTTACGTCCATATATTTATATTAAGGAAAGAAAAAATGATTCGTATGAAAACGGGTAATTCACTATTCATAGAATTTCGTATTTCTGTTTCAAAATTATCTTTATATTCAATTCAATATCAGACAGCTCATGCGAAACATTCAACAATCAATCTAAATCAAAATTATTCACTAAACTTTTGCAAAGTTTGTAAAATTATCAATGCAATTTCAAAATTTTGCGATGTACTAAAATCACAAGTAAGAAACAATGACTGAAAGTTCTATGACGAACTTCATTTTTCAACTATATTGCGCGTCTGTATTCTCCCTTTCAATTCATAAAGTGAAATTAATTAATCAACTATTGTATTTCAGAATGATAATAACTCTGTCATTTTTATCTACACCAATTTTCATTAATTGGAATTTTCATGAAAGTCTCTTTGACGGAGAATTCAAGCGATGAATTCACCAGAATATGAATAGCATTTCGATCACGAAAAGTTTGCGCAATTCAGTTGGAAAATATAAAACTAAAAATCTCAAACTAATAATAGAAAACATTATTTTGAGGTCTGAACTTGAATTAAATTGTCATCAGTCAAATTAATTATCTTCTCCATTAATGTGATTACACATGACATACAATCGTCATCATTAACAACCATCATAAAATTATACCAACATCTACAACATCAAAAATTACCCATAAAATTACAAATTCCTATCCAAACTGTAAATGAATGTACAAAATTAAACACGAAAATCCATATACAATCATAGAAAGCACTCTGTTGACTTTTCTTAAAGTTGGGATTATCTCAAACAGTTATATAGATCGAACATCGTGCCCGCGGGCCATGTCCGCCCATCAGACTTTAACTGACAGGGTTGGAAAAGCCCTATAGTCCGAGTTATACAGTTCTTCTCGTCCGTCGGTCCATTCGTACATCCGTCCGTCGAGTTCATCCGGTCTTCGAGTAATGCCAGAGTTCACCTAAATATAACTTTCGTGTCATCTACTCCCAACTCTCTCGCCCTCTTTATTTTTCTGTTGATGGGTCGATGGCGCGGTCGAAACTTCACTGAAGTTTCTGAAATATTTAATTATAATGCACTGCATCTTGATTATTCGGATTGAAATAATAAAACTGAGTAATGAAAATCGAACGAAATAAATTATAACAAGAATATTCCATCTGTCACACGTTCCATTATGATCAGTTATTCATCTCGTTATTTCAACGAAAATTCTTCTATAATGATGACGACGAATTACGTAATGTGTGCATGAATGTGTGTATGTTGATTTGCCAGTGACGCTACAAAACTCGCACAAATTTGGTAATGTTATACGCACAATTTATAATATATGTTCATGTGTATACATATTTGTGTATATATATGGACGTTGAAGCGTATGCGCGCAATTTTGGAGAGTACATGGGAACATAGATACATAATAAATGCACGACTATGTATAAACGCTAGCGCAATAACGAAGACACACACACAATCGCTTCGTAGGGGCGGTCTCTATTCGTGTATGTACTTTATAAATGTATTTGTGCATCTATATGTGCGCAGAGACGAGAGAGAAAGTAGAAATAGAAGCGAGAGCGAGTGTTCGGGAGATGACGCGCAAGCGCGAGGGTCGAATGGAAAAAAATCGGCCTGGCACCGGTGGAGAGGGGTGGTCGTATCGATCCTGCTAACATTCTAGCCGGTATATACCCGCTCGTGCGGTACAGTGCGGGCTACGATGATGGGTACCAACGGGACGTGGACGACGTCCAACATCCCCCTGGACATTTATTTCTCTTTATTCTTCTTTCATTTCTATTCATCCATTGCACCATCATCATCGTCATTGACAACTCTCTATTCTCAATATTTTCCGCTCTGTAAATTTTTAATTATCAGAGAAAAAAATTTCTAAAATCATTTGTATCCATAATTTTATTTATTTCAAAGATTATTCTCCCATCGATGATTTTTTCTTCAACTTCCACAGACAATTTCAATATTGAATGTCTAAATTGCGGACATGATTATGCGATGTTGTTGAATATGTGGGGAATAAAAATGATTACAAACAACTCGTTCATTCTCTTTTCTTTATTCCATGAAAAATTTTGGATTTGATCTCAATGGCCAAATATTGGTAGTGATATTGAGGGAACTCATTGGAGTGATCTAGACTCTATGTGAAAGATGAATATATAACTTTACATTTGTGCGTATGATTGGAATTGTCCTGAAGAAGAAACTACTTTACTTCAGCAGGAGAAGAATGGTGAATAGGGGTCGCAGGACTAAATGGATAGGGATGTGTGTGGAGGAAAAGGGAAGAAGAAAAAGTAGGGTGTCGTGTATGAGAAAAAGGGAGGCAAAGACAGAAAGAGAGACGGGGAAAGCGAAAGAGAGGGGGGGGGGGAGAGAGAGAGTTGGAAAAGAAAGACGCAGTAATGGAGAACCTTGGGGCTTGGACGAACGTTGTACACGTGGCGTGTTGAAGCGCGTTCGAGGGACGAGAGATGTACGGCATACAGGGGTTGGTTGGAAAAGACGCACGGGGTCCGCACCCCTCGACGATGAGGGCGCCAGTCTTCGCCAGTAACCCCTGATGCATGAGGGGTTGAGAAAATAAGCTCGCGTGCACGTTTTTGGGAAAATTCAACTTCGTATATATATATACACATATGATGACGTAAACAATTCGATCGATATCTGCGTCGTAAAAAATCCGAATGGTATTAAATCATATTTTTTTTTTCCATGAAATATTCTCTTCGAATGCATGAATTCTTTCTTTTTTCAGATAAAGGAGATATATGCGTTTTGCAATTTTTATTTAGTGTATGTCTTGGTTATTGAAACCGAATATTCTGAGTGCATTGCTGTGTGTTGATTGAGGGTGAACTGGAGATAATTCTCGTGAAACGGGACCAGTACGAACATGGTTTTATCCAACGATTCTGGTTGTTCATCTTACTCGGGGAAATTATGAAGTCATTGACCTAAACACTGTTGATATAACTTGTCGTCATCATTGTGGTTATCACTATCAGCAACGGAGAAAATTTAATATGGAGGACATTTGAATAATTTCACAGTCAATGAGATTATGTTCAATTGTACCAGGACGAATTGAACTTGATCATGAATCGATGGGTGCCTTTGTGAATTACATTGATGCGCTCTGAATAATAAATTCTACTCAACTGATTATAATCTTTCTATGATGACGTGAACAATGCCATTAGAACTATTTTCCTACAGTATTTTCCCGCAAAAAATATCGGTTTTGTTTTGAAGAATTCTTTGGAGCGTGGATGATCTCAACTCTTCAGATAAATACGCCGATTTTTCTTGACGCAATGAGGTCGCTCTTGTCGCAACCCCCTCAACACAAGAAGGGGAATCGATCCGAGCGCGCACTTCAACCTACCCCGTGGGCAGAACTCGAACTCAAATCAGAACTCACCACCAACATCGTGAACACGCGGCATTAAATGTGTATTTTTGGTGTGTGAGGACCATCTTTTTTTTTTCTTTCTCTTTCTTCTCTCCACACTTTAGCGACGTCGTGTGTTTGATGACGTTCTGCACACTCATACACACATAAATAAATATGTGCAAAATTTGTACGGTGAAAAACATATAGAGAGGGAAGAACAAATCCTTGGGGAGTTGAAATACAATTCTTTGCAGGGGACTTTAATGCAGACTCGATGATTATCTTTTTGCTCTTGTTTGATTTTTTTTTTGTATACTTGAATGCTCACTTGGACATATCAATGTCCCCTAATACATACGTAAACAGAATATATATATCTATGTGTTTGTTAATTGTAAAATGTTGTAAGGTACATAAGCAAATTTGGTCTGACCCGTCATATTATTATTCAATTATCTGAACACGACAACGTCAGACGCGATGTACATCGACGTAGACATATACATTGAAAATTCGCGAGTGCATTCGAGAAGTGCAAATGGAATAAGGAAACTTTATATATAACATTGTATATATGTATGTTTATTTTTAAGAGGATAGACGGGATGTCGATGCACTTTCATGTCAATTCAACTGGCTTTAGAATTACTAAATGCATACATAAAATGTAGATATCTTCCACAGTAGAATTTCCCGAAGCATTCAGCAAATGAATATACTTGTTTGTATCCACATGGAAAACATATTCACGTAGACTTTTCCATTATTAAAAAATCCTCAGGTAATATATTTAATGATGAGATAATTTCCCTCCAGTTTTTTCTCCATATTTTTCACTCGGTACATTCACAAATTTAAAAAACACCTAATCTAAAATAATACTTTGAAAAAGTAAAATAGAAAATTTCGTGATTTCTTTTCTCGTCTTTTTTATTTTATTTTTTTGGTTGGTTAGTGAAGCAAAGAGAGACGCCCTCGTACGGGTGGCTCTGCCTTTCGTGCGACGAGAAGGGTGGAAAAACTCATATCCCCTAATGAAGTAAAACAGGACGGAGCGAGAGCGAGTGGAGGATACGAGAAGAAGGAGGAGGTGGCGAAGGCGGTGGCGATAGTATAGTGGTGGTGGTGGTGGCGGCAATGGTGCTAGTGCTGAGGAAGAGGGTGAGAGGATAGAATGGTATTTGGAAGAGAGCTGCAAGGGCTGATGGCAGAACAGAAAGAGAAGTGAAAAAGCGTTGCGATGCTATATAGAAAGAGGGAGCGTCGGTCGCGAGAAATGGGAATGAGAGAGGGGCAGTGAGGCGGCGGAGAGACGAGGCGACTGAGAGTCTCGCGTTCACCAGCAAATGCGAAAGCGGTGGAGGAAGAGGCAAAAGCTGAAGAGAAAGAGAAAAAGAGAAGGAGGATGGTGAAGCACGATCGACGGTGACAAAGTATCCCGAGATGAGGGAAGGAAAAAGCTACCTCTCTCATGGATGTAGTCGTGGCGCACTGAGGTGAGGTGGAGATGTTGCGGAGGAGAAATAAACGCATCGAGGAGGCAAGATGCAAAATATCGCTCGCTCAAAATAAAACACTTCAATATACAAATTTAGATAAATATAAACAGCTTTTATTGCCGAAGAAATATTCTCAATAAATCTCTCCATAAAACAATACGAAAACATTACTCTTCATAATTGATTATGACCATTTTTATAACCCTTTCAACTCAACATTTTTCTCTTTCTATTCGGATTCATTATCACTGAGTATAAGGGTTGTAGGATCGCCCATCATAAATTTCATGTAAAATTATTTTAATTGAAAATGGAAAAAAAAGTTCATTGTACCAGATTGAAAATGCAAAAGTTCAGGTAATCAACTTGAAATTATTTCGTTTTTCTCTTCTCATGAAGCTACACAAATCCAATTACAATCTCCAATCGATAAAT
Source organism: Meteorus sp. PSUC_FEM 10030008 (assembly GCA_018881525.1). NCBI lineage: Eukaryota > Metazoa > Arthropoda > Insecta > Hymenoptera > Braconidae > Meteorus > Meteorus sp. PSUC_FEM 10030008. The sequence goes on from JABMBR010005270.1 coordinate 10,284, forward strand.
GCAATGCAGCTCTTTAAGTATCACAAAGTCACAACATTCTGCCTGCATGTTCGAATTTATGATTGAAAGAAAAATGAGTGACAAATCACGAATTGACGTCCTGCGAGTAGCTGTGGAAAATACGGAGAGTGAAATCGAAAACGTCAATCAAATACAAACTAAATATTCATTGATAATTCCACATATTAAACATGAATTTCAATTTTCTTCTTTTCATTCGGACTGCAGTCGTATTTTCAACATGTAAACTTTTTTGTACTCATTAAGGAATTAAGATTTATTATCTGATAATTTACGAGGAAATATATTGCATTATGCGATTATTCTGTTGGCTTCTGAATGTCAGTGACATACAACTCAAACCCTCGAATCATTTATCAACTATACACAAAAAATTTATCTGATATTAAAAAAAAATCAAAAATTCATATGAGCATATGCATGTGTGTATAGTGCGTAACTTGGTAGAAATGTTTACGGTCACATTGTTCATAAAACGTTTGAACTCATAAAACAGAGACTCACTTGAAGGGTAAAATCTTGCGCTGGTGGCCGTCAAATTATATACTGCTAAGGGAGTTAAGTCTCGTCTGGGCTGCATTAAAGTGGGTCATATACTGAGTTCAGAATGATGAACAATATATACCTCCTCTATATACCTATAATGAAATATACTCAAGCAATATACATTACCTGCACTCTCGAAACGAAAAAATTAAATTTTTCACAACACCAAATAAAATCATCATCATGACAGTTGATTTGTCACATAAAAATTGAATTATATCATATAGATAAAATACAACTTCAAAAAATATTTTACCAAAACAAACAAATTAAAAATTACAAAATCTTCTACCAAATAAATTCAAATACACCCCTCAATATCATTCAATGATGCAGCGAATGTTGTGTTCGCTAAAGAATTTCAACACATTCTCTCCAAAAACTCATATCACACCCAAAACATCAATACGTTAAAAAAAAATAATTCAAATCCATGACTTGATATCCCTCCCATATCTTCCAAAATTTTTATTCCATCGCTGCCAATGTGTTTCAATAAATTTTCAATTCAACCGGGAAGAGCTAAATTCACTCTCCAATGATACAAATATCAAAAAATAGATAAACCACAACGAATTCACATGACTATATATTCACCATTAGTCCATCATTACACTAATGTTGCCAATAGTTGTTCCACATCCTCGGAATATCGTACAAGTATTTGTATAAGTGATGTTCGCAACCATAATGAATCAATTTCAATGAACGCTATCCAGTGCATATACCTATCCACACACATGTCCAGATAAATATGTGTTCATGCACCCATATGCGTATGCATATGCATTTGAATTGTGTAAATACACACACCAACATATACAAATAGTTGGGCACATACAGAGCGTCCGATGCGTTGTGATATTGTATATATTATGTGAATAGTTTGGAGAGCTCGAGGCGCGGCTTTCTCTTGGGCCGAAGTTCCTCATATCTCCATCGCCCTCGGACCAACCCCACATACCCCTATCTCCTTCTCCCTCTAATCTATATTATGGAATGTATTTTGGATGGAGCATGATGCGTGGATGGAACATGGATAGAGCCCTCACGAAGCGGCTGCATTATCGCTGCAATGGTCGCATTTAGTAGATGGACGCTAAAGCGAATGAGTGTGCAAGTGGGTGTATGCTGTAATGGGCGCGTCAAAAGCGCGAAACGCGAGCAAAATCAATGAACTTTTCGGCAACGCGGTTGGCACAATTGTCCTGTCGTATTTGTCCGGTATATAATGACTAATGGATTTACACGAACACGCCAACTATTTATGTGTAGTTCTGTATCTACATGTAAACTATATCTATATATTTAGTGCATAGACCCGTTGCATGAATGTGCCAGACTGTATGTGTGCAGCAACGTTTTGTCTGCATAAAATACGCACTTTGCGTTCACGGGAATATCACACCATGCACGTATGTGGGGAAGAACGAACGATTATCGTAATTGAAAGGATTTCCCGGCGGATACATCGATATAGATAATTGGTAACAAACATCATGTGGAGGTAAACATGCAAAATACATATATATACATATATATATGTTGTAAGAGAATTGTTATTCATATGCACATACAAATTTGGAGTTACATGAATGTACCACGTTGGGATATGCACAGGGAGGGAAAGAGTAAACTGTCTGCCAGTTGGATTGAAGATGCCAATTGAAATTAAATACAGTTGACTAATTTAGTGGTGATATTTTTTATGTTTTATTTTTCATTTGTTTGACATTCAGACAATGTAGGTTTATGGATATTATTTTTTTGCCCTGTAACGAAAGAAGAAGGAAAGAATATTAATCAAAATAATGGATTGGAGTTTGGTGTATGTGTGGATATGTATAAGTGTAGAATAAGTAATGTCAGGTTGGTGTGGTACATGAAGACAAGGGAGAGAGGTCGAGTGTGTGAGGAAGAAGCCGAGAGATTCGAATAGAATACACGTGGGGTGAGAAAAAAAATTATAATATAAATGAAGGCACCTTTCGTTCTACCTGATCCGTTAACCGACTCTCTACTCTCGACATCAGGGGATGAAATATAGAGGGTATATACATGCATATGCACATTGAAGAAAGATATAGATGTAGAACAAAGGAAAAAGAGGGTGGAAGATGGTAATACAATTGATAAGGGAGAATTGATGGATATGGAAAATTCCTATTTTATAATATTAATTTTTGTTCTGTATTGTTACAGTTTAATAGTTTTATAATAATTTCAATATGTATATGTTTCTATAGAAATGTTGGGGGTGTATGTATGATTAGAGGAAGGGTGAAGAAAAAGGGAGACAAATCCTGTCGATGTCAATGAAGAGAAGAATAAAAAAAAACTTGAATATTTGTATGAAAAATATAAGTATAAAAATATGGCACAAAGTCACCCCTTTTCACTCGATTTACCTTTCATTCCACCTTCGATTTTCCTTTCTCTCAAACAAAACTCACCACATTTCTATTCCTCATATACTTTTTCTTCATCTTCAATCGTATAGCGTGTTGGAATCAATAATATCAATGAAGTGAAGATGAAAATGAAAGGGGACAAAATTGAAATTGAAAAGAAGAATCGTCCTGCAATCCTGTGGAGATTCTTTGAATGATTAATGATGTACTCATAGATGTAATTTATTTAATAAGTGAAGCGTATGCTTATGATCTTCTATCATGACCTATTTTCGAGATATTCCATATTATAAATTACATTTTACATGTGAAGTGATATTTTCTGTCGTCACGCAGTTGTGAATTTTTGATTTCAATCTCATTAGTCACATTTATGTAAAGTCTCTTGTGTTAATGAAGTTTTCAATTTCATAATTTTTATAGTTTGATCATTTTTCTGTCTAACATTCTCAATAGAAATGAACACTTCACATTGCGAACAAATTTGTGATCAAGAACCAACGTAAATACCGACGATAACCAATCACAACTTTGAACAAATGACGTCCACATTTAATAACGACTCATTAAAAAACTCATTTTCCAAGTAAAGATTTAATAACAATCAATCAAAATTCCCTCGATAATTTCACAATTAAAATAGCAAAGGTGTTACAGTGCGCTGTTTAATAAAATATCGATCATGTTTGTATTGTAAGCTGAATGGTATTATCAGCCTCTTCACCCTCTTCGATTTACATTTGTTCACCTTCTGCACCTTTTATATATATCAAACAAGACTACGATATTGAAAGAGGTCGAGAAGGGTCGTGAACATAAATATATACAGTCATATAAAAATACATAGACACACGTATGTGTAGAATGGTCTAACCTTATCCGACAAACTTGGCAGATACACGTGGAAGTAAGAAAGAGATTCACCAAAGCCACGTGGATGTTGCGATTTATCTATACATCTGACGTGTCACAAGCATTTTGTGTGCTTCAATGTTGTTACTGTTTTCGTACATAATAAACCCATGTTCACATACCCAAAGTGGATTGATTGTATTTATGTAACTCTAATTTATGTGCGAAGTGTATTATTGTTATTTACACATGCAGTATCTCTATTTATTCAAAACAAATAAAAACAGAATTCAAATAAATTGGAATAATAATCGCAACCAAGCATATACATGTAGGTATTGTAACATAAACAAATAATTGTTTGACTTTGAATTTATCAGATGAATGGTTATTGGATTCCAATATGATGGGAGAATTTAGCGAAAAATAAAAAGGGAAATGAATAACTTGACTCAATCATTAAATATTTCAAATTCATGGAAAAATATTGCATTGCCATTTCAACTTTATAATTTCTATGTTTTGATATTCAACATATCTTTTTATTTATAATGTTTTACATCACAATACATATTTATTTACATTACAAATTATATCACAAAATGAAAAAATAAATATTATTCCATAACAAAACGAGGTTGGTTCCAATTCATTCAGTCCTCAATGGATCTCTTCCTTTCTAATCAAACAAACATGAATGAATCAAAATTTCCCATTATAAAAATCAAACTCGTCCAATTTCCATCACCTAATGACACATCTCATCACTCTAATTAATTAGTCAATCTCTTAACGATAGAATACTCAATAAAATTCTCCATATCATTCACTTCAATTGTCATTTGTACTACTGACAATTAACTATCATCATACAGCCATAATTCAATACTCAACATGAATATCAATTAATAAATTTTTTTTTCCATTTTGCTTTGATATCTTTCATAGCCATTACTGATAAAAACTAAATTGTCACACATACACACACACACACACACCTACATTCATAGATATATATAAACGCAGAGGTGATTTGCGACTAACTCGAAATTTCGCATATATATACAGGCCGTTCGTTACGTTGCAGATGAATATACATATACATAAAGCCGCGTATTCAAAATGCATGGTGTGAGTGTGCAAGAGAGACAGCAACAAATCCAATGGTGAAATTTCTCTGTCACAATATACATATACATAATAAATACATATATAGTCGGTGTACGTTGAAATCCCTCTGCCAGAGCCACGCGCGAATCGAACTCTCACATGCGCTTCAGGCAGACTATCGCATCTATATATACATAACTATAGTTATATACACGCAAACACATATATCATAACACATACATTTGTATGTATACATGTTGGATGCATAGATATATGTGAATGTGAGAGTGTTTAATGTGTTGGATTGGAGCATTGCCCCTTGCGTCGACGCACGCACACGCGCACAATCTACCACACAATTACTAACACAACTTCATTTCAGCTGGTCTCACACACTTTCAAACACATCCAATCATCTCTCTCGCTTACTCATCTTCTCACTCCTTTCACATTGTCCCCTCTCTTCGTTCATCTCTCTTGTGCTCTCTATACCCTCTCCATGCACCACAGCATTTTCTCCCACTACAGTAACCATCACTCGTGCCACCACCCCTTTCACAACACCCTCCGTCCCACTATGCGTTAGCTCACCCCTCACGTACTTTCTGAAATTTCTCTCTCTTACCCTTTTAGCACCGCTCGTCTCTTCGCCATCGTTATATACAACCACCCGCACGTCAACCCCCTCATTCTCTACTACTGTCAAACTCCCTCGCTCGCTTTATAACTCGCATGTCGCTTTTGCCTCTCTGTCTCACTCTCAACTCTCTATATACTGTGGTTGTCCATCCCCCTGTCTCCCTGGTCACCAGTTTCAATTTGTTATTTTTACATCATTTTACTTCCATCCAACCATCCACCCTCTTCCACCCTTTTTTTGTGTACCATCAACGGCGCCACCCCTACCCCTCCCTTCAAAACATTTTCAATGCCATCCTATCTCTTTCATTCGCCGAATTTCTTTCTTTTTTTTTCCTCTTTCTTCATTCCATGTCCTGTTCATCCGCTCCTTTTTCTCCATTTTTATACAAGTGTACATGTCCTATAATCACTCTGCATTACACAAAGTCACTTTAAATCTACAATTAACCTAACTATTTACACAAATTTCATATAAAACATAATAAAATTTATTTTTCGTATAATCATCCAAAGGCATCCTAATGCATTTTACAATAATAACATCCAATACACCAAAATCCCATATTTAAATTCAGCATTATAATAAATATAATAACAACAGAGATACACAAGTGACAGAAATGCCAATCGCAAAAACGGAAGGACACTCTCGAGTGTTTCACATCTTTCACTCCATCCCCCTCTATTCCCCTCGAATATCTGGCCATATTCTCATCCGAGCTTCGTCGGGAAACATCGTGGAGGCAAAATATTATACTCCCTCTCGCCTCTTTCTTTTTCTGGCTCAGCACAACCATGTACATATATACACGTATATATATACGCATTACAGTGGATGTATATAGAACATATATTGCTGCAACGTGGGTGCCTTCTCTTGTACACACACTCACACTCATATACACATATATATATATAT